>WOGO01004975.1:0-12821 GCA_015342085.1 Leptinotarsa defecta | reverse complement strand
CCTGAATAAAAGTTGATGCTCTGAGGTAAGTACAAATACAATACGTAATAACATATTTCAATTATTTATTCATACTTTAGTAATAACAACTTGCCATTATGTAAAATATCGAGCAGCAGTTCCCTCCTCTTCTCTGTTGTATGAAACATTCGACATTTCCGGGTACTCTGTACTGAAGTAAATGTTTGTGAAACTGATGTCCCAGTAGACCCTGAAGTATACGTAGTACATGGGGAAATCTGCGGAGTATAGAAACAGTACTTTGAGATGGATTTGGGAATTGACCAACACCAAACTACATATTCAGCAATTCAAAAACAATTGCTCAATATTCACACGCATGTGCATATTCCTTACGGGTATCAGTTGTTTCAACTGTGGTAAAAGGCTCATTAAAAAGTAGTAATCACTATCAGCGGAAAGTGATGACCTTGTCGAATATGTTTCCAATTTTTGTTGCTCAATATGCAAAATTTGTTCGTAAATATTATCTTTTTTATTTTTTTTTGTGTTAATGAACCATTTATGTGCTCATATATTATTTTTTGTGTAGTGGGAGTTCTAAATGTATCTTTCTCACTTTCCATTTCAGTATCTTCTGTTGCTGTCTTCTCATTGTCAGCCTGAGTGCCATCTTGTATGATGTCATGAGATTCATCACCATCTTCAGCATTATTTTCCTTATGTTCTTCTCTAATCGCTATATTACCGCTCGATCGTCGTGCACCATACTTATTTTGAGACGATGAAGCCTATCCGTTAAAGACATATTCGATGAGACCTTATTCTGGTCGGAGCCTTAGTGACCATCAAGAAATTTATAACTATTGGCTTTCTCGTGCAAAAAGGGTGGTTGAATGTGCTTTTGGAAGAACTACTGTGTTCCAAATGGTGAATTTAAAAAAAAGAAATTGACTGTCATCCTGACAAAGCAGACATAATTATTAAATGTGTATGTCTTCTTCACAATATAGTCATTGATGAGGAAATATGCAAAGAAAATAATATGAATATGAATCCAGAAATATTGCAACCTCAGCAAAACATTCCTGGAACCCTTCTTAGGAGAAATAATCGTTCAACTGTAGCGGCTTACAATGTACGTGAAGAGTTACTTTAATAGACCAACTGGTTCTGTTCCATTCCAAATAAGAAACTAGAGTAATATAATTTTACTATTTGGAGCTTCCATTATTTTAGGATACAGTACGCTATTTGAATTTTGCACAATCAGTATGTTATAATTATCCCACACATGAAATAAACAATTGTACCTTACCTTTATCTCTGATTTCGCTTGCTACTTCTTCCCAAAGCGACAAGGTCAGACTAAAATGACTGCACTATAACCGAATCCCCTTAAATGTAGAGGTTTGTTTTTATTTGCGATATCGTACGTTCGCGCGCGTGTAAAAAATCGCACGTGTACGCATCCAATGTAACCTTCCACTAAGAGTGCACAATATCGTTTATTTCGACTATACCTACAGTGGTGTATAGATATAAAAGGGTGAACATTGTAAATTATTCTAGTTTATTGTATTCGTTTGAAAATGTCGTTATAGAACGAAACTGCAGTAACGTTAATATCAAATACATGTGGTAGAAAAGTTTTAATTCTAATTTTCCATGATGATCTTCTACCAATAAGTAACGGTTACATCCATTAATTTATTGAAATATACTATTTTCAAGTTTGCCGGTGCTTTTCCTAAATTTCCGTTATACCTACAGTCCACAACCGTTCAACGCTTTCGCTTTGCCGGTTGGATTTGCAGCAGGGAGTTCATAATTCAGGTTTTAGTGCATTTTCAACTGGGTTTCGCTATTTATATTCATACCACTGCTGCAGCGAAATCGGTACAACTAACTTTCACTGAAGCCAATAGTTACTTTTGAATATTTTTTGTCATCTTTCATGATTCACAAAAATTTGCAAACATTGAAACAATCTACATTGATCAATGAATATTACTGGAGTTTTTTTCCAACACCAAACCATTATTTTTAACACCTTGATACGTATTTCGATCACCAAGTGATCATTTTCAAGAGGAAGATCAAACTAATCATTCTGACAAAGTTATCCTTATTTATACCATAGATACCTGTTCGAGGTACCTGGGTCTCAAGTGTCTTAAATTAATTTCACAATATTGCCTTATCTACTAGTCTAAAATTAATTTTACAGTGTGTCCTTATGTAATAGTCAGGTTAATCTAATAAATGAAATATTATTTTACCGAGCTACGCTCTCATAGGCATCTAGATGCCTGTTGTTGCTAACTTGTCTAACTAATCTTAATGAACTGACGTCTATGGAATGGTTTTGTTGCAAAATATGATGAGCGACTGCTGATTTTTCAGGTCTTTTATATTTTAAGTGTGCTTACCTAGTTCCTTGAAAATCTTTACAAAGTTCTACGTGTATTGTAGGTATGGAACTGAGATATATTTTTCTTAATTTTTGTCCTTTTTAAAAGTCGAGATTTCATTCATAATGAACGAAGGTGGTTTTTAAAACAAGTCATACACTATAGAGCCTTTGAGGAAGTCCAAAAGACAAAGTCAAGAATTTGAAAAAGTCTGGAATTTACGAAATTGAATGTAAGGACTGCAATTCAAAATATTATGAACAGACAAAAACATCTAATAAAATAAGATATAAGGAATACTTAGCATACTTAAAATATGGAAGACTTGAAAAATCAATAGTCGTCCATCACATTTTGCAACAAAACCATTCCATAGACTTCAGTTCATTAGTTAGACAAGTTTGCAACAACAGGCATATAGATGCCTACAAGAATGTAGAAATAGATAAACATAATAATATTAAGAATAACGATGGTGGACCAATGCCTAATAGTATACTATACAGCTTATTAAAATAATATTTTATTTATTATATTCACCTGACTATTACATAGGGACACATTGTAAAATTAATATAAAACTAATAGATAAGGCAATATTGTGAAATTAATTTTATTGTCAAACATGGTAAATACTCTTGAAATAAGTAAATTCATGAATGGAAAGATGTTCCAACCCCAACTTCAATATTCTAAAACAAAAACACTCGGTATTCAGAATTCCATCTTGTAATATTCAAAGTTCATAGAGATCGAAATTGATCCGATCACAGGATATAGAATATAAAACAATCTCCAAATACGCAAACTTTGCACAGATTGCATGCGGAGCATTTCACCTTAGTACAGTGACCGGATCAAAGTTGCAATGTCAGCGTATAAATCTTTATAAATATTGAGGGAGGTCAAGATCATAAACAGACAGTATTCAGAAATTCATTTGAGTATCTATTGATCATCAGCAATGCAGCACACCTCCTTCTCTTCAGTCCTGCCGGGTGGCAGTATAATGTAAGTTTTTGGTGTTTTAATGTATTTTGTTACTAACATTTTGGTATGAGAGAGTAAACAAAAAAAAAGAGAAAAAAAAGAGGGAGGAGAGAGATAGAAGAGGGCGAGAAGACATGTTATTTTTCAGAAGTATAAAAATCTATGAAATCAATGACTTTCTGATTGAGCAGCGATGAGATATTTTTTGTAACAGCACTTAAATAAAGAAACTTTACTAACTTTATATTTTTGTGGAACATTATTATACAAACTATATATTATGACTGAAAGATCGTCGATAAAGAGTGGTTCGATGGCAATATTGTAATTTCACAATATTGCCGAAATTAGTTTTATATAGCTTATAATATTTCCATTATTAGATTTACCTATTACATAAGGACACATTGCAAAATTAATTTAAGATACTCAAGATACAGGTACCTATAGGGCATAGTAAAATAAGGATAGATTTGTAAGTATGATTAATTTGATCTTGCTCTTGAAGATGATCACTTGGTGATGGAAACACGTGTCTAGGTGTTAAAATAACGTTTTGGTGTTGGGAAAAAAACTCCAGTAATATTCACATTCATAAAGTTAGTTGAGAGAGCTCGAAATATCTGTGAACCTGAGAGTCTCTCAGAGGAATTTAATCACCTAAAAATCCTTCGAAAGGCAATGGATATAGCAAAGTTGAATTCGAAATGGCGATAAAATTCAGAAGAGAGAACTCGAAAGTAACTAGGCCTATTAATGAAAAAAACTCCCTCCTCTATGTTAAAAATGTTATAGGCCGGATTTTTCCTAATTCTGGAAATACACAAAGTGAAAACAATATTCAGCCCAACGAAAACTATTAGAGTGCATCAAAAGTCAGCTAAAAATTTCGGAGGACTTTTAGCAAACACTGAAGGTTTACCGGATCCCTTATAGCTGTGGATCGGTTTACATTGGAACCACGAAAAGAAGCTTAGACTTCGACCACCAAACGAGATTCGTCCTCTCTGTGACTGCAAAGAAATTAAAACCAGTCCAATGCAACAGTAAACATCTTATTATCCCAGCTAAATCAGTCATTTCATAACTAAAGACTCGTAACATGAATTAGTGTTTAAGCTGTCTGTTTGAAAAAACAAACAGTGCAAAATATCAGATTTGGCAAATCATTTCCATGTAGCAAATAATATGATTTGTAACTCTTGAGTCTCCGCTTAAAATGCAAGAAAAAAAAAGAACGCCCCCGGGTGGGCTCGAACCACCAACCTTTCGGTTAACAGCCGAACGCGCTAGCCGATTGCGCCACGGAGGCGATGGTGTAAAATGTTCACTAGCGGATGAGAACGGGTGGACTAGACACTCAATAAATCACAAATGTCACCAATAAATCTTTTAGTAAACAAAAACAAACACCGAACTAATTTTACACAAAAAAAAACATGAGGATCTGAAAAACAGTAATAGAATGAATGTTGAATGGAGGTAAAATTTTAAGTTATTCATTATGATGATTAATTTAAGACAACCCTCTTACTTTTTGAGATACCTATACAGGGAAAACGCAACATTCATTTTCGTCTGTTTTAAGTCTTTCTAGTTTGATTGATATGTTTTCAAAAAATGTTGCACATTGCCCTTACAACTACCTACATTAAAATATACTAAATTAATTGTTTTATAGGGGGAGAGTAGGTATACCTATCTTGTGTCACTCCAAACTTTTGAATTTTAAACAGGGCCTTGTATTTTCATCAGTTTTTTCACCTTCCAGGGCCATCTCTAATGATAATATCAAATATCTGTCAAAATTTTCAGTTGCTTTCATATAATGTCTCATTTTAGGTATTGGTTTCAAATTAGGCGGGCCTTATTTGCATAACCTTTTGTCTGTTATTTTCGTGAATTAGTCGCGATCAGTCCATGTGATATTCATGAAAGATCGAGTGAGATAAATCACGTATTTACAAGGCTGATTGTGATTCGTGAAAATGTGTACTGCTTCATATAAGCAGTTTTTTGTCAACTCGTAAAGGAAATCAATCAAATCGGGAATCAGGATGCTTTCAGATTAGGTACAATTATCTTAACTTATTTTCACAGATATACGTTCTGTACGAAATATTTCATTAAGTTTTGTGAATATACGTAATTATTCATTCACAGTTTATTCATTTTCAATTGATTGCTTTCTCCCTTTTTTTTTGTAAAATATAACAATTCCAAAGTTTTTCAAATATCATAAATATATAATAATAATAATAATGTTTATTCAGATTCAAATCGCAAAAAGAAATAACTAAAGTAATACATACAGTTGAATAAACATTGTAGAAACCACAGAAGCATCAGATGTTGCTCGTATGTGGTGAAAGGGAGATCCAGATGAAAAAAATTAACATATGATGAATATCAAAGTATGAGAATGAATCTAATAAATAAAAATGAAAGTTTGTTGGTTGGTTGGTTGGTAAGTGATAAATTTCTACATCACTCAACCGATCGTGATGAAACCTGACATGTATAAGTAATTTTTCATAGAGAAGGTTTCAAGACTATAAATTTCTCTGTAACTCGCCACTAGTTAGCGCTGTAGAATAATTTCTTGAAAGCACTGTTCTATAACGCTGATTCGTTGATTCTGATTCTTTCAAAACATTGGAACAGCAGCAATACAGCAACATAGTACTAGTTATATATAAAACTATATATAAAACTACTTAATATATGAAATTAAAAACACATTATTTAATATAAAATCACAAATATACGTATAAATATAAAAAGTTGTCAGTTTTGACATATAATATTATTTGAATATAAAATCATACAAACATACAACTAAATTGACAGATAAGTATAAAATCATAATTGTAAAATATAGCAAAGGTACGTATGTTTTTTTTCCATCTACTCAAATAGACGTAGAAGTTCAAGTTTCTGACTTTGAAGAATATGTTCTTTTAACTCTTTTTTGAAGCGATTAATATTTGAGATAGACTTTATATTTTCAGGAATTCAGTTGTGCACTAGAGAAAAATGCAATTTTTGTTTTTATGGAATTTTAGACAATTGACATAAAGTGACATTCCGTTTTTATTCGTCAATAAAATAATGAACTACACAACAAGGACACAAAGTTTAACCAGAAGTGATGAAAAGCAAGTTTTTTGTTGCAACCATCTACTTACCTTCAACTGTGAAAGGAAACTGTGAGCTTTTTGGTAAACCGATAAGTGAGAAGCTTCAGGAGGTGCTGCTGACTGAGGCCGATTTTCTGGCATCTCCCTGGGACTACTAAGTTCCGAAGTAGATTTGCTGAGATGTCGTCTACCCCCCATTGCAGGAGCGGTGGACATATTGTCGAGCTCGTTGGTTTCCAAAGAACGTTCTGTAGAAAAGTGAAATGATAAAAAATATTAATAAGTCACGGAAGTTATTCTATCATCCATAGATGCATATATTTATTTTTCAATGAAACGATCTTCTAACGGCAAACCTTGGTTCAATAAAAATTGCGAGAAAGGTGTCGCCTCCAAAAATCTCGCCTACAGACAGTGGCGCAAAAATCTCAGTGCCGGAAACCGAAAAACGTTTGTTAATGCTGGCAACAGCTGCGGATGGTTCAATCGCAACAACAGCCATAGAAAAAGCAAATCTACTAACTGAACAATTTGCGTCCCACTCCACAGTCAATTTTCTGGGAAAGGCAACACACTATTTCCACACTAGAATCCGCAATGCCGGAAATCAACAAGGCGTCTGACCCTGATGAAGTGTCCGTCATCGTACCTAAAAAGTACGCAAATGAACTCGTACCAGTATTTTGTAGACTTCTCAACCTGTCTTGCGAGAAAGGAGTTTTTCCTCCTTCTTAGAAGATTGTTCGCATTCAGCCTATTCCCAAAAAGGGCAATGAAAATCTTCCAAATAACTATAGACCAGTCGCTTTGCTATCAGTGATATCAAAAATCATGGAGAAAGTCGTAAACCACCATATCCTCAAATATTTGAAAGGCTTCAACGTCTTGAGCGATCATCAATATGGCTTTAGGAAACAACAGGCGACCTTCTATCGTATGTCCCCCATATGTGGATTAACGCGATCAAAAATCATGGAGAATCTAGATCTGCAGCTCTTGATATTTCTAAGGCTTTTGACGTTGTGTCATGGGAGTTTGCTGGACAAACTTCGATGCTACGGCTTGTCGGATCATTTTTGTGTATAGTGTATGGAGTATTGTATGGATCTCTGCCCCCAAGCATATCCTGCAGTTGCTGGATTCCATCCAGAAAAGAGATATCCGCATGATTGGAGACGCGAACATCACGTGAAACCTTCATAGCCTGGAACATCGAAGAAAGGTTGGAGGTGGCTTCCCGTGAAAGTATCTATAGATACTTTCACGGGAAGTGTTCAAGTGACTTGACAAATTTGATTTCACCAAGAGCGGTACATATCAGAAATATGCGACAGATTGTTGCTGCTCATCGTTTTGAGGTTCAATTCAGTACACCTCGGACTTCACTGTTCAATAACTCTTTCATTTGGAGAACTGCGTTTATGTGGAATACACTTCCTGAGAATATATTTCCAAATGTATTTGATCTCCAGCGATTCAAATCCAATGTGAGAGCGCCTTAAGGAATATCCTGTAGTGCTTGTGTTTTGTCTTTAAAAAATATTCCTCAACTAACGTTTTGTGATGTCACAAATGAAACGACAAATTATAAAATCAAGTCGGTATAATGAACACGAGTAACAGATATAGATTAACTCAAAAGATACTGAAGGTCATGTTTAACCGGAGTCTTTTTATCGCCAGCGTGTTCTCTGTTGAAGTCGACAATATATGGGTTTTTTCAACTGACCTTCATGAAATTGGACTTTAACGTTAGTTTTCACTTTAAGTTAGACATTAGTTAGACATAAGTTAGACATGATGATAATTTAACTGAGAAGGCTACCTGTAATATCTACGGTATTTTATTGATTTGATTCAATTTAGTTTAAATTGATTTATTTAATTTTATTGACCATGTTCTTACATCCTGAACGTTTCTATTAGGTTATTATTATTTACATGTCTCTTTTCAGTTCATGTTATCACTTACTTTTAGTGATTTAACGTATATGTTATTTATATTTCGCACAAGGCTTTGTCAATAAGAATTTATTCTTCAGACAATAAAGTATATTCGAATTGAATTGAATTGAATCATTGAATTTCAGAAGATATAAATTACTTCTCATGCAATATAAAATTTCATCAAGTGAGAACTAAATTGATTTTTTCGTTATTTTCAATGATTCATGCTGTTATTAGGAAACGAAAGTTTACTCAATTATCATTTCATCTATTTTCAAACTATTATTCATCATTTGAAATGAAATTTGAATTATTGTCTAAAAAATTGAGCTCGAGTGTTACAAAGTCTGAATACTTCTACGGTTTCTCGAAACAGAATAGTATCTGAAGTTTATTTTTCTTAAAGTACGACCAAAAAACATCACACAAATCAGATAGAATGAGTAGTAGTATAATTAGGTTTCATTTTTTCATAAACTCTCGACGAGAATATTTTCCTAAGAGAGTGCACCAAGAAAAAAGAACTTTTAGCTAACATAACCCGGTTAAACTTAGGAATTTGAATCGCAAATTCTCAGTGTCAAATCTTGATGTGGTTCAAACTAAACTAACCAATTCAATATAATTCAGCATAAGGTTAGTATTTTAATAAACTAAGTACGCCATGTAGAACAAAATTTCTAAGAATAGTAAAAAATTTATTGTATATAAATCATGTTGTTTCTTCGAAAAAAAAATAGAAATTGTTTAGATATGTGGAAATCACATCATTCTGTGTTGCCCATCCTTATACTCGGCTACACCACACTGATGACGGCAAAATATTCCAAAACACGTATGTATAGTTTTCTGTCTTGATTGCTCGATAAAACCTTCCCCTTGATCTATATAGTGGCTCACGGTAGTCTTCCATTTTAATATAATTTCCATAACTCTAATCCTCAAAATGGATTGAACATTGAACCTCAAAATTTCACGGGTGAAGCTATCCCAGATCAGACACCCTTCATAAAAGTTTTATGAAGGTCCAGAGAACTTTGCGTAAATGTAACCCACTTTTTATCTTTTACCGTTTACGAGATCACCATGTAGAGACTCAAATTTGAATAACCCTGTATACTGTGTCCAAAAATGCGTGTTTCCGGTTTCATTTCAATGAATTATCATTTAATTATTCATTAATCCTCCTTCAAAATTGAATTAGGTTTCCGAGGAAGGCGAAACAAAATTCAAATAAAGAGTGTTTATTCAAGAAGGATTTCATTTGTGGTATATTCAAATGAAAATAGATTATTTCTGCTCGAGAAACTTTTTCATATTCGGTTACAAGCAGAAACGACTTTATCTTTTACAGGTCCTGTATTAATATCACTTCAGACAAAAACCGCAAAGTAAATCCTCTGAGAGCAAGATTATTGTGGCAGAAAGTTTGTTCCAAATGAAATATTTTACTTTGATGTGATTCAAGAAAGTTTACCCAGATTTGTTCATTCTTTGATGAACATACACATATCAGCCGAAAGAAAATTGTAGATACTAGCGTCTGGTTCATTTTAATAAAGCTGATATTTCGACAATGAATTATGTAGTATGTATGCAAAATTGCTAGCTTGCAATCGAGACCCATTTATGGATAAAATGAGTAGCTTTCCAAATAGCTAATGTCAGATCACTTTATATTCATACACAACATTGTATTTTTTATCGACTTTCCTGAGAAATTCCCCCTCAACAATTCGAAAAGAAAGAGGTTGAAGTTAATCAACAAAATTGACATATTTCACATTTCAAAACTCCTTTGACATAAATTGAAAGGGGTATATTTATAGGTGAGGGTAATTTTTTGGGAAAGAAAGGTTTCGTCTTTCTACTTCTCCATTTCGATACAGAATAATGTGGGAATCTTTCATCTATCGAATGAGTTTGGAAATAAGGCGAATGAAGAAAAAGCTACAAATTACTTGAGATTGCTTTTCATTTTGAAGATGGAGAAACATTTGAGCCTCCGAAACATTGAGATAGGTATCCCAGCTCGCTTTTATCATGCAAAATTAATCAATAAGACAAGACAAAAAGGATATTTTTCTTTGACAAAAGTAATCCAAATGTACACAGTAGGGGAGACTGGGTTTGAAAGTCACATTTTTTGTAAATAACTATTTTCATTGAAAGTGGAATAATATACGTAATTAATCATATCGAAAAAGAGAAAAAAGTGTCTCATCTGTACGAAATAAACATATTGACTCCAAATAAATAACTTCCTTCTGGCAACTAAAATACCAAAAATATCCATCAGGCCGCAATGCTTTCAAAATAAAAATACCCATTCTAGCGAAATTATATCTAGTCAGTCTAAAATTCGTATTCCTATACCTTTGATAACCAATTTTTGTTGATTGTATTGATAACACCGTATTGCTCTTCTCTTCGACAGTGAATTTTTTACAAAACCGTGTCAAAGTGCGATAATAATTAATCCCAAAATCACTTCTTTTGCAGCACGCAGTATCACTGACTGCGTGTAATACTAGTCTATCAGACTTTCTCATACGATGCCATGACATTTCTATGATTTGTTCTAAAACAAACTAAATTTTGTGTAGCAGAAGTTCAAAAAGTCAACAAAAACACATATATGGTGTTGGTTGTTACATGTCACAACCAGCTCCAAAACACATTCCAAAATATAACCCCCTGAAAAACTCTGAATTGATATTCACTCATAAAAACCGATACTGATATCATGAGCCACATATGTCACATCAAAAATATTTCTAAGAAAAATTCTAGTACACTTATGAGACTCGACTCGAATGCACAAAAATTTAATTTTGCCATCCGAAAAAAACAAATGTGCCTATCTCCCTCACACAGTATAAGAGTGAACTGAATAAGTGACGTTACGTTAGAATGGAGATATTCCTCTCGCGATCCTTCGATTTTGTTCGATAAACTCTTTTGTTCGTTCAATTTTTCAATATGGCCGCTGTAACAACCAACTCGTGAGACAACTATACCCGGTCTCCCCTAATTTATCAGGGTGAACCAAAATGTTTGCTCTTTCTACACTCACATGAAGTTTTTCAATACAATTTTCGTTTTTACCGATGATAAGAGGTGGAAATTCCTGAAAAAGGGAGATATAAAACTCTGATCATTTCCATTGAAACATTTCACACTTCCGGAAAGAGATGGCCTCCGGTAAAAGCAACCTTCAGTACACAGCCAACTTTGAATTAGAGGTTAGGTAAAACCTGAATCAAAATTTAGGTGCAAATCAGTGATGTGATACAGCGTCGGCGTAATCTACCTGGTCTCGATAATAATTACGATTATTTACGTAAAAACCGTCAGTTACAAGTACTGCAGTACAGGTAACTGAACGTGATTTTGTGAAAAATATAGGGTCTTCCAACAGGGACTTTGGAACTTTGACAATGGATAACGGCCAACTTCTTGAAGCTTCATCTGTCAAATTGGTTATAATTTATTTATGTTTTGCTGAATGACCAAGGACGGATATAACATTCAACAACACGTGCAAATAATAAAATTGTTTTATCAAAATGGGTGTTCTGTTCGGGCATTGTACCGCGCGCATCCCGAAACCGAAAAAGACACTGTCTGGTGTGGATTTTGAGCTAGCGGTATCGACGGTCTTTGAGAACAACGTTGGCCAGGTCATCACAGTCAACGACAAGCACCATAGGTCGATGATACAAATTTCTTTTGGCCTGAATTGAATGTTCTGAACATCACCGACATGTGGTTTCAACAGGACGGCGCTACGTGCCACACAGATCATGCCACATTGGATATTCTGAAAGAGCGATTTGAGGACATGGCCATCTCACGTGGAGGTGATGTAAACTGCCAACATAATCCATGCGTCAGAGTCATGAAAAATTTAAAATTTCGGATGAGCTTCACAAACAGAAGCCTTGGCAGACATTTGAACGATGTTATACTCCATCTATACGATGGCGGGTTGGCTGTCCTTGTTCATCTTTCACTGCCTGAACCACTGTGTATGCTGTTTTCGGCAAGTGCATTGGCTTGCCCCGCTGGATACGGGAATGACAGAATCACTTGTGCTTCTGGTATTCCTTAACTGAATGGCATCCCAACGATGGCTTAATCCTAAGGTGTGTGTATCCGTGCCAAGAGGATGGATGACACTGAGCCTATCAACTGTCTCTACGGAACCTTCAAGATACCGGGCGCGCTCTCGTCGTAGCATCGCCTTGTCACGGTAATGCGGGGTTCTGCCGTGATTGACCTTCTTTTCCTTGCTACTCGTGGGACTTTTATGAACACAGTAAACTTAAAAATTATTTCTGACGCTGAGTCTATAGAGGAGATGGAT
>WOGO01004974.1:0-12821 GCA_015342085.1 Leptinotarsa defecta | reverse complement strand
ATCCTCTCCGATAATCCTCTGATGTAGGGAAGTGCAAGCACTGGTTGTGACGGCTTCTCTTCCTTGCGAGGCTCCTGCTGTCTTTTAGCCAAAGTCTCGGTTATCTCTCACGGAATCAGTGAAGCGGAAAATGGAAAGCAGAGAAAGTGAAAGTATTTCAGCGACCTTTAAATAGTCATCTCTCGGAGGAATCAGTCCAGTCATCATCCATGACCATATCTGTGTGATAACCCCCTTCTCCGTCAAAGACTGCAATACCCTTTTCAAAGCAAAATAGTATGTCAAAATACCGTCGATCGTTCACCGGGATCAGTAGTCACTCCCTAACTCCAGAGGGTTCACTTTCAAATTATTGTTGCGTCGAGGGGTTTGAAAGGTTTATCTCTGCCCAGCGCTTTTCTCTCATTATCTCCTAGGATCAGATAAAAGTGTACGTTGTAATTGGAAAACGAAATTTTATACGATGAATTTTTTAGGGATTCATTCATAATTTCGCTGTTCTCAGTTCACACTACAACTTGAAAGAAATATAAGGCTACTGAGAATATAAGAAAATTCAGGTATACCAGGTATACAACGTGTTTTGAAAACAAAGAAATATTTTCTGAAGGTGTCTTTAATAAACTCTATAATATAAATGAAGGACCTCAACACAGACACTTTTGCATAAATTGCTGCCACCAATAAAAAATTCACACAGACTTGATGTGTAGAATTTGGAATGCCTGGTGTAATATGAATATTTTGGTAACACTATTCACACACCCTAACCAAAATATTGTTTCTTGATGCGCGTTTCGTCAACTACGTTAGCATCGTCAGGAGACGAGTAATACTAATAGTCACTACTTTTTTAATGTTTTCATATAATGAGGTTCATTGAATCAATTCCTACTATCTTGTTATTGTTCATGTATTATGTAAGGTAATGATTCGTCTAGATACATATAGATACAATAAAACAGCTGTAAGAATATCTCAGTCGTCTTCTGATAATGCTGACTTGTTCAGCGAAACGCCCGTCGAATGGCAGACATTTTGTTCTGATGTGACAAAAGTGTTTTCAATAAATTTTCGCCAGAAGTGTAAAGGATATTTGGAACTCGAAATCTGATTGAAAACTGAAAGAAACTCCAAAGACTATAAGAAATTCTCTAAATTTTGCCCAATATTCTTTAGGAAATGTAGCATGCTTGTCAGTTTTTATTGGTTGGATCGTATACCATAATTCAATCTGTTCGGAATAAATTTTTTTTGTTCTGATTGATTCGGCTGTCACTTGATGAAGATCTATGTTGATTTTATAAACTGCACCTGACGATTTGATCTCTACTAACTTTGTTTGTATTCTCAGTTCTAGTTGTTGGGCGTTTGTCATACTCCCCTGAACATGGTTTGAACTATCTATACATTTCTTGCTTCGAATGATCCAATGTCTTGTTTTTCGCTGCAAACTTGACGATCTCCTCTAAATAGACACTGAGTAGTCCTGATCCCAGAAGAACCGTTCATGAATGTTTTCTTGTATGCATTCCAGAAATATTTTTCTAATATTCTGCATGTTTCTTATTGACTCATTTCCTAATCGATACACATATTGAAAGGTTTGGCTACTCCTTCAGCTGGTTCAGAACCCATATAAGCTGTTGATAATCCGGGTTTAACACACTCATCAGTTTTTTCGTTGTCTGTTATTACTGTGTATCCTGTCACATAGTTGATTTAATCTATTTCTGTTCGTCAGCTCTCTCAGTTATTCACGGCATATCCGGACCAGGTTTGATAACAGTTTTGGTTCAATGAAGTTCATAACTTCCGATGCTAATGTGGCCAACAATTTAGATCAGAGACAATTTATTTATAATTTTCAAAAGTGACCTCCTTCATTTCCTCTACACATAAATAAGTGGCAAGGATTTCTGTTTGAAATACTGTCACTCAGGATCCTACGATGATTGATATATCTTTCCTGGGTTTGCAACCTTGAAAACCCGCCTCAGAATGTGAAGCTATTCTTGATCTATTAGTGAACCAACAGCTCTCAGCTCTTCTGGGTTGGTGGTCATTCTGAAAATGATCAGTATTCTGCTACGGTCCGTATAAACAAGTTTCGTACAGTCTTGTCGATCTAGCCTTCCTTTTTTTCTAGAATGATTAAAAAGGATTGTGGAACGGTTGATGCCTGAAATTGATATTCCTGGCTCACTGATAGTAGATATCGTTGTCAAATATTTTATATTTTAGTTCACCAACAACTTTCGTATAGTGATTTATCATGCAGAATAAATCACATGAAGTATACTATTCATTCACACATTGAACATTCACCGAAAATCATTCAATGGAAATCTCTTTTGGAAAATTGCCAATAACTCCATAAACTGTATATTCTTTGAATCTGTGTTCTTTACTACAAAATAATATAACACAGTCTCTAGAGCGGAAAAAACAATTCAGAGAGTAAAGAGAAAAATGCCAATTGAAATAAATGCTGAAGCTATTTTATAAATACAACCAACAATCTTGCATTCTGGCAACCTCATGTTGATGTGCCCTGAATGTTGTTGAAAACCACAGTGCAAAACACAACGCATTTGTGAGTCTACAGACAGCGCTGTTTCAACCCGCCATAGGTCCTCATCAGTGGTGCTGGGCTGCTGGACTCAATTGATTTCAAAAGACAAGCCTAAATAAATAAGGGCGATGACATCTTTTCCTACGAAGACACCATCTATGGGATCGACGGAAAACTCAATCCCGAGGCTCTTCAAGGCTGTCACTTATAAGGCACAGCTTTGACATGGAATGTTATCTGTTGTTGAATCAGAAGCACGTTATACTCGATCTGGTTTCCAACTAATTGTCTTGCAGTAAGAGCTGTTCTTTGTCGACCACACCTGTTCTGTTCTGTTTAAAATCTGTTTTTCCGTTAATCAGCTGTCGCCCCCATACGAAAGACAACTCTCAGAAGTTGAGAAACTTGTGCGAGCTAAGGACTAACGAGGTCTTACCTTTTAACGTGTGATTCCTAACAAGGATAGATAGGATAGATAGCATCTTCGTCATGGAAGATGTATCGCCATTATTTTTCCTGAAAATTTAAAAAAATCAATATAAAGTGAAACAATTGATATTTACCAGTTCATTTATTGATTTCAATATAAAAAATTCTTAGCCAATCATTCGTTAACAGTATCAATCTGCTGTGCAATTTCCCGGACGGAAACGTTTCCTTGAAGATTCTGCTCACGTATTCCATCAAAGCCTCCGTTTAGAGTTACCTAGAACTATTTCGCTTTCGAAATTGATTCAAACAAATTGATGTCATCCAGAGAAAATATCAGCGGATACTGGATGTTTGTTAAGGTTTGAGAGCACAATACATAGTCGTCGATGTTTGAGATTGAATGGTGGAAAAAAATTGATGTTGATACAATAAAATATTGATTTTGTTGATGGCCAGTTTGAGAAAGGCAATCAAAACTGAAGTCACAATATCATCATATTATTTTCTGAAAGAAGAAACAAAACCAGAAGAAATGATTTATATTTCATTCGAGTTGCAAACTGCAACTTTCCTTGTGAAAAAATAGATTTCATTTTACAAACAAGAATGTCAAATAGAATAACCTTCATTCGCAAAAATTATTTGAAATGTCCGTGTCTTTGAACAATACATTCAACAATTCTTTCAAACACCTGTGACGTATCAGCTATCCTAATCCTCTGTTGTAACTCCTCAATATTTTCAGCAATAGCTCTATCATAAAAGATGTTCTTAGATAACCCCATAAAAAATACTACAGAGGTTGAACTCGATAACCTCGTTGGCCATATCACAGGTTCTCTGGATCTCATTCGTCTCATTGGTGAATTTCTCATTAGATATTCATTCACTAATACTCAATTATGGGATCTACAACCATTTGCCCGAGAAAACCTATATCTCTCAAGATACTCAATGGTAATTCATCGAATACTTCTTCTAATGGAGAGATATACAGGGTGTTTCTTTACTACGGAATAGAATTTCAGAAGGTGATTCGTTAGGTCTTTTAAAGAAATAAAGTTCCTATGCATATATGTTCTGAGTTGTTTCGGAGCTAGATATGAAGAACACACAAGCGATGACAAAGTTGTATTCTTAGTTTATGATTCTACAAAATAAGAAACAACAACAACAAGTTAGTGGCGTACACTAATAGTTCACTATTAGGCAATACATGACGATTATAATTATAATAGACTCATCTTTCGTCGACAATGTCTCACTTATTTCATGAGGTTTTCCCAAACGATAATTTTTTTGGATATGTCTCAAGTAGTTACTGTTCCCTGAGTTTTTCAATAAGTTTTTTGAGTAAGTTATCGCTGAATGATACATCTGGATGATCAATGATTTGATTACGCATTACAGATTTTTGTCATTACACAGTAATACAGGAATCAGTTAATGAGTTAGTTGAATACTCTCGTTCAAAAATAGTGTTTTTTTTTTCATTGAAACATCAAGAAAAGGTTGGAGTGCTATAAATTGATGAATATAGGATTGGAAGAGGCATCAGAGTTTGCTGTAAAAGATGAAAGTCCGTGTTTGAAAAACAAAATGAGTGCATATTGTAGCCTCCATGAAGTTGAGTCAAGAATATTCATATCTTTCTCTCATACTTCATAAATATAATGAATATGCCAAAGCAGAAAAATAAAAATCAACTATTTAAATTTTTTTTTCGATTATTTCGAGAATGAAACAGTTGCATTGCATTCTGAGAAGTACCTTTTTCGTCTAATTTTCTACCGTATCTTCTACCATTACCAAAATAGCAATATAGTGAGATTAAATTTTCGCCACCTGATATTGGTGTCTTATAAACTATTCAGTGTGGAGTGATCAAACGGGACCAAAGAGTCATTCCAATCACCATTTATCAATAATCATAAACCATGTCTATTTTAATGAAAATTCAACACCTTCGGAATAGTAGAATATTATAGTACATCATTCAGAAAATGTCTTCACCGTCTATTGAACATTTTCACTGTTTCCGAATCGAAAAAAAATCATCATTATAACATTTTTTCATTGTTTTAGATGAAACCTGCTGCAGCCAGGACTACTTAGTGGAAAGTTAGCTCCTACTTGAAAGCCGCATTAATTTGAAGAAAGTGAGTATTTTTCATAAACTGTGTGGCAGTAAAATTCAAAATTATTTGCTTTGAAAGATGATATTCTCATAAATGTAATTCAGATATGACGCGCTAGCATATGTGATTCTGAACTGAGTCTACTTTTTTTCAGAATACATAAGATTCCTAAGTCCTTCACTGTTCTCCTATCTGCATTCTTCGTTATTTCGACGAGGTTTACGTAGGGAAAAATATCTTATAATATCCTCAACAGTAAGTTGGAGTATTTATATTTGGTGCCATAGGAAGCAGATGTCTGTGTGTTCCTTTTACAATCAACGGGATAATTCAATTCCATTTTCCCGGTATTCAATTTGTAAAGGAAGTAAGATATTTAGGTATCATTCTCGAAGAATAGCTCACCTGAACTGATCACTCGAAAAGGTTTCTACATAAAACCTGGCATTCCTATGGACATGTCGAAAGATTTTTGAATAATCTTGGAGTTTAGAGCAACCAAATCAATTTTTTGGAAATATGTGATGATGTGATCATTTTCAGATCAATGACCACCCAGGAAGCAATTATTTGGTGTCCAAAAACCTTACAGTGGCCGGCTCAAGTAAGCAGAGACAAACTTGTCCCGCTATATCCAATTACATTTGCACCACGTCCGGTACCATGGAAATCATTCTAGATCTACCTTCCCTCCAAATATTTCTGGAGAAGAGGCCTTTCTTTTCTCCATATATTTCTGGAGCGATCGCTGGTCTGCTATGACCTACTTTACACTCGCCTAACCTCAATTGAGAGAAGTTGATCCTCCGAAAAGAGGAGAGCAGGTATCTGTTGTTTCACACCTTCACTTGTCCTACGATCCTATGCGACCACATTTGAGGTGGAAATATTTGTCATCTATCTGCTCCATACATGAAACCCAACACTAAGCTTTCATTCTCAACACCTTGGCACCAAGTGATCATCTTTAAGAGATATATTAAATCTACCTCTCGAAAATGATCACTTGGTGATTGGAAGACCTTTCGAGGTGTTGAGAATAACGGTTTGGTGTTGGGACAAAACCCCAGTAATATTCATTACATCACTACACTGAAGGTTCTAAATAGTGCATCATTAGTATTATGAATCAATTAAGAATATTATTCTTTTATTATTCTTTCAATTGCTCAGTAGGAAGACCATGCAAATGTTCTCTATCTGAATTATCTGAATTCTTGGCCACACAAATCAGCCTAGAAAAAAATGAAAATGAAGCAAAATCTGTTATTAGCATCGCGTTAAGCTTTGCTATATGAACATAAAATACATGGACTGTACGAAAAATTTCTGACTTCTAGCAAAATCTATCAGGATTGGTTTATTCATAGATCTTTCAAAGTAAGATAATGGAACAACTGTAAGATGACAGAAGAGATTACTTTTTCGACATAATCGACAAACTTACAAGTTACTATCGTCTGAAGCGATCGGAATAGTCGGAAGACAGTACTGCCTAGAAACGGCTCAAATCAGATTCTGTTTGAAAAATCTGTTCGAAATCAGTTTTTTCGTTAATCAGTTGTCGCCCGCAGACGAACGACAACTCTCTGGTCGAGGCGGGAATCGAACCCACAGCCTTCCGATCGTGAGTCGGGCGCACTACCATCGTGGCCAATTCCACAACGTATGTATTTAATATTCGTCATCCACTCAGTCAAATTTATTTTTATGATTCCAAACATCTTATATAGTCCAGGATCAAATTGGATTCGATAATTCCCAAGGAACCCATCGAGAAAAAATACCCTTCATCAAACAGTTGTGCACTTCAAACTTGCAATCTGAGAGTAATATAAAACTTCTACAGTGGAGTATACTTTCGCCATTCGATTAAATTAGACAAAAGCAAAGTTTTCAAATTCAGTGGAATAGTTTTATTAGGAGACTTTGTTATATCAGTGAAACTTTCGTCTACTTCGGATTCAATTTCACTTCACTTCATATAGCGCATCTCATTACGTGAACAAACACTAAAAGTGACGATTCAAAGTGATCCAGTTTCTGAAGAGGGAAATGCAGAAAGAGATGGCCTTGAATTAGTTAAAGGATTTTCATGTGGTTTTGACAAGAGGTTTCAGAAATGATTAGCAAGATTTATCGAGTTGTTAGGGGTTTTATCAAAACTAGGTTGATAATTTGTTCTTACTTCAATCTTGATTAGATTTTTTGACGGTACTGTAGCTAGTGCAGAAAATGTCTTTTTACAATTGAACAGGCTTTTTCTGCTCAGAAATGAACAATAAAAACTGTTTTCGGGTTTTCTACAGAAAGCATTAACTTTCTACTTCGTCTATGTATTTTACCATACAGGGGGGAAGTGAAGTTCCTCTGTAGATATTTTCTAACAGCATATCTTGAAAGTATCACAGTTTCGAAAGAATCAACTGCTTTTCAATAGGAATTGGTTCCCAAAATAAAATTAACAGTAAAAACTCCATGTGATGTCGCATAAAGTATTAAAAACTTGGCTAAGGATATGTTAGAGCCTATTGAAAATAAGTTTCAACACAAATTGAGAGTGGATGTGTTGAACGAAAACTACTTATAAATATCTGAACAACCCGACGTGTTGCCTTCTGATCCTTTGAATTGAATAAAAACATCTGAGAAATATAATATATTGAGAAAAAGTCAATAACGAGTCTACCTTTCCTTCACAGGAAAGTTCACGTCAACTTTGAAATTGTTATTGGACTTACCAATCCTTTGATTGATTATTACGAGTATGTAACTTCATGAAGAATACTGATTTTTGAGAATGAAACTATTTGATTTTTCATAGTATCACTTGAAGAATATATCAACATCGAATGGCGACAACAACAAAAAAGTAATTAGCTAGAAAAAATCACGTATAGGCTTGGAAAGTTGGAAACCAAAAATATAATAAATAAAGTAAACACTACTTCCAAAACGAATCCAGCACAAAAGCAACAAATGCAAAAATGCGACTGAAAATGAAAATCTAACCTCAAACGGTGACACAGATAATTAATAAAGAAAAATTGTTTCAATAGATTCATTTTTCGCTAGAAGTTCCAGATCTACCTATCATGAAGTCCAATCATATGATGCATTTTTCAAATATTCCAATTGTTTTCAATAAAAATAGACGTGTTATCTACAACAAATCTGGAGAAAATTGGCAGGACATTTTTTTCAGAAGCCTCTTCAAGTGATTTGTATTGGATCGATTATATTCTAATGTTTTTCAGATTAATCATATTCCCAAATGAAGAAAACGTATAAAACAATTGTATATCAATGAACCTTTTGAGTTATTTTCCAAAATACACCTCACCTGGCATCACATGCATTCTGAAGAGAAACTACTCAGCATCGGTTTATGAAATTTTAAGCTCATTTTTTGAACCTAGTAAAACATTTGTCCAAATATTACAGTTTTGGTGAAGAAAGGCGGATTTTTTTTATAATAGGTCTAATTTATTTCGCAATTTTTTCTTGAATTCAATTAAAAAAAAATGAATGTTGAATCTACATCATTGTTAGTTTTTGAGAGCCCCTGTATGATGCTCATGAAATGAAACAAAAACATTGTTGAATATGATAATAATCAGTTGGAAAACTTGGAAGAATAATTTTCGATTCAATTATGGAGCAAAATCTATCCCAAATATTATAAATTGTAAAGAAATGGTTTGAGTTGAATACCTTTTCAATGCTGAAGGATATTATTGATAATAATATTTATTTACCATGAAATAACAGTATGATACAAAAACAGAATATTTATCAGCCTTGACAAAGGAATGAAGAAAACCCTACAGAAAGAAAACTTGTATTTTATGTGAAATATATGAAGAAAAAAATAAAACTAGATATACAAATACAGATATTATTTGAAATATTGAAAAATTGAAAATAATTGAAAAATCGAAGACATTTTATATCAGAACAATATACAGCCGCAAGTTTCTTTACCTTGTGTATCCTGAATAATTCACTTGTATATTACATGAAACTCTAATTATGGAAAAACTTTTTTTATGATGCCGCTTCACTCATATCAGGAGTCATCAAAAGTGATCGAAACATGAATGAACAACTTATAAATTCTTTTAACAACCTACTCATTATCAGGATGCGTGAAACTCAAAGCAATCATAAGCTTACCCAGCTTATAATTATATAATGCTTTGAATGATCACCTTTTCAAGTGGTTTTGCATTCCGAGATCTTACTCAGGTCTTTATTATAATTTTGCGTTGGGTGGTTCTGATTATAAAGTAATTGAAAGGTGACTTCATACTGATGCTGAACTAGTTTGTATTCATATACATCAATACTTTTTTTATATAAAATTATCACACTTTGAAATGTTTGGTAACCCGTATAAACTATACTTGATTAATATTTATTCATTTAGATCCATTGACCAACCAATCATTGAAGTGGACGAATAAATACAAATTCATTATTATATTTGAATGCGTTAGTTTGTGAATGAATTCATCAATCTCTCATTGATTGTATCCTCGAGACTGGTCTTTCTTAGTTTGGCGTTACGATAATTTGAAAATATATGTTACTGCTGGATAAATCACTCTCAAATCTATCGATTGACAAAATACAATGGACTTATTCCTTTTTATGCCCACCAGAGCCAATCACACGATATTTCATTCAGTTTCTGTTACCAGAATTCCACTGATTTTCCACCAGCATCATGAGCACGTTCTGGTCATTCCGGGTCATAAAACTCAGTGTACAAAGCCGGCTGGGAACACATCATTACAGAAACGTCAATAAATAAACCCTCAGACAAATTATACACATTACAGTTTTCTCTATTTCGGCATTGGACGTTGTCTGGATGGGCTGGAGGCGTATATAACGATGCCAAGTGATCTCAGTATTACTGTTTTTCAACTATTCCGGTTGACGGTAAGCCATTACGAACGTCGTTAGCTATTTTGAATGCACTATAATAATTCTGTTGACTGAAATCCTTTGATGCTGTTGTTATTTGGAACAAAAAAAGGCAGTCAGAAGCTAATGTTTGTCGCTACCAATTCGAAGTGACATCAAAACACGAGTAAACTCTTCGTTTCAAGATAAATAAACATTTTGTGTTCAACCATATATCAAATTCTAATATATCATTTCAACTCGTTATTTGTTAGCTCAGTCAGTTTATTAATTTTTCCACGAATTGCTGAAGTTTTTATTGGAGGACTGAAACCACCTGAAAAAACTTGCGATAGTCCATGGTATGATGTCTTTGAAAGTATTTTGAAACTACTCAACGTTAATATCTTCTGTCGCCCATATAATATGTTTTTTTCAATATTCAAAATGATGATAAGAAACCTTTCTTACCTATAGATCACATACGGTGATACAGAAATCGACGCACATTTTATATCGACAAAATTCAACGCACATTTTTTATGAAGTTAATGAAAAAAAAAATATATTAATTACACGAAGAATATATTTAATTAGTGAGGACTTCCATTGTCTAATATGATATGAATTGATTTGAAATTATTGAAAGAATCTGTAATCTTCACGACGTTTCGATTGTTAGTATTCACAAGCATCTTTGGGTGATAACTGGACTCATTCCTCAGAGATCTGACTACTTATAGTCACTCGAGTCACTCGAGTGCTTTCACCTATCCCGTCTTCCCTCTCTTCGCTTCATCGGTTTTAGCGGGAGCTGACCATTTGGCAAGTGTTGGTCGTGTTCCGCTTGATTAGAGGTTTCCATATGTTGCGTATCTCTCCGCTAGCTAGGCTAAATGCGTTGTTGGACAACATATATGCGGCTTCTTTGAAATTTCTCATAAACCAGTGTTCCTCCTTGTGGATGATTTCAGGTGAAAGCCTTCGAATGGCCTATAAATACTCAGATCTCCGAGGAATGAATCCAGTTATCACCCGAAGACGATTGGGGATACTAACAATCGAAAATTCGTGAAGTAACTTGGTTTGGAATCTTTTAATTTTTAATTTCCATTTCTTGTTAATCATTTTTCAATTTTCATCTTGTGTTATCAGTTCAATTTTTCATTGTCGCTTGTATTTTATTTCATTGTAATTTCAGTTTTTTTTGCTTAATATAATTGTTATTTTCAGCTAACCTTTTTCATTTTTTACAGATTCCTTCAGGGATTTCAAATCAATTTATATCATATCAGACAATGGAAGTCCGAACTAATGAAATGCACTATGAAACATTGTCAACCACCTTCAAACAAACGAAGAATATAGTTTCACATATCTCAAAGGACACGCCTCGGTACAAATCAATACTTTATCAAACTCTTGAAATACAATTTCCATGCAGTATGTTTCAAAATTGATGTTACAAGATGTGATATGAACTGAAAATTTTTTGAATGTTATGATGGAACTGGCCGATACATGATGAAAATCCATAACTAACGTATTCAAAAAACACTTTATTGTGAAATTTTCAGTTTTACAAAAACACAACACGTGTTTCGCCATACAATGGCTTTTTTGGGCGTGTCTTTACTGAATTTTATCTCAGTTTTGCGGAATTGAGCTCTGCTTGGTAAGATATTTCAAGAATATTTTCAGTTTTTGATCAACAAGTTGGCCTTAATGTTGAAGCAGAAACCATTTTTTTTTCCAGGTATTGTATCCCATTTGTTCATAATATGTCGAACGATCACTATGCAAAGTTGTTCAAGATGAGGAATTTTCGCTACTAAAATTTTGTATAGTTGTAATTTTTCATTACAAACACCATTGTTTGAAAAATGTTTACGTATTATGAACGAAAAAAATGCATCACCTGAGGAGAAAACACTTTCCGTTTCATCGTCAAGGTCGACTTGTTTTTCAAAAAACATCGAAAAGTACCCCCATAATTTTGAAATGAAGTTCAAAAATGTATAGTCCATCAAACCTTTTTGTCACACCTCACCAAGGATAATATGTATATATGAAATATGTTGGCAATCAACTGGGCTGAAAAATAATAATTCGTTTGCTAAGAGAAATACTCGACAATTTTGGTTTGCAACCAAGCTGTCCAATTTCAAATTTGCAATTACAGAGTTTCTCATTTCTGATGATGAAATTGAAAAGGATGATACATAAATCTTTTCAGACTCTCAATTTCAAGTGATGGAAAAAAGTTATTCGTGAATTAGGTGCATGGTGAATTATATCAAATTGTTTCTTAAATTATTTAGGTGAAGGTGGTGAAAAAAGTGAAGTTGATGCGATGGCTGAAATAGAAATTGGTACAGTTATTGAGCCAGTTATACAAGTGAATGAATTCATATATTTTCATGGTATAGTCTGGTAGTTTTTTCAAATATAAGACATGGATGAGTGTTCAGATGTGAAGACAAATGTTGCAAATGCCGTTTGGAATTTCGATTGTCAATTTTCAATAATGATTGTGAATCCAAGAAATACAATTCTCATGTCTGGTCACTGAAATTCAGGTTATCTAACTTTCAGCTACAATCAAATCAAAAAGCTTTTCAACAGAACTCAGAGAAAAAGATTCATAGAACTTGATCTTTCGAATTTGATTTCTTGAAATCTGTATCTTATTTTGAAATCTGTATCTTATTTTGAAATCTGTTTCCGTTAATCAGCTGTCGCCTCCATACGAACGACAACTCTCA
>WOGO01004973.1:0-12822 GCA_015342085.1 Leptinotarsa defecta | reverse complement strand
ATTTGACTAGTTCCGCAATTGTCGAAGTCATCAGGCCGTAGGTGCCACTGGGTCCTAAAATTCTTAGTCCAGCCGCTTCCTTGGCTAAAGAGTCGGCGATTACCTTTACTCCTGTCGTGCCCTTTAATCCACCACAGGATAATGTTATTATCTATCGAAGCTTTGGCTAAATCGTGGTGGCACTCTAGTACAAGGTCAGAGGTAACACGTCTGTTCTAGGCTAATAAGGCTTGTCTGTTATCAGTGCAGATTGTTATTTTTTTGCCAGAAATTATTTTCCTGATTATTTCTTTTGTGGCAATTGAGATACCAGCCAATTCTGTTTGAACCACGCTGGTATTTTTCCCATTCCCCACTTAATCCTTAGGCTTAGTGATCTGCAGTATACTCCATATCCTGAGCCTTCTTTGGTTTTTGAGCCATCTGTATATATGCGTATTACATTTGTAACATCTGACTCTGTGTTCTGTTTCATTTGTAGTTTTTAGGGTTTATTAAACACAAACCTGGGTGCAATTGCATCACTGGTTGCCTGCAGCAGTGGTTGCGCAGTAAGCGCTTCTCGCCATAGGCTCAGCCTCAAATGACCCATTTCTACTTCAAGGTTCACACCAGCCGTGTGCAATATTAACATGACCATTAACGCAAACTTCTTAACGTACAGGTCCAGAGGAGACAGACCAGTAATTAATTCCATTGCCGCGGTTGGTGTTATTCTCATGCTCCTGTGATGTTCAAACAAGCCAAACGTTGTATTTGATATAATTTTTGGATGGCCGTCGCTTGTAGAACTTTCGGAAGGGATCAATTCCCCTTGATCCCTCCCTGGCTACGGCCTTGGGTACGATGTATTTCAGAATGAGTGTTACTGGAAGTTATCACCATAAAATTCGTCGAAACTACAATAAAAAGTAAAATTTTTATTGATTCTGTAAATTCTTTGGGACTTTCTACATATTCAAGTCATTTGGCAGGTGGCAGGCCATTGCCATTGTAAATTACTGAGCTTTTAGTAATTGTCAAGGTGAATATAGGCAATCTGAAATTGTCAGTGACGAGTGGAATAGTTAAAGGAGACCAAAAAACCAAACTACGAGCCAATTCAACAACCTCTGCAAATAACGACTACACTTTATAACTATTCATATTCTATGGTTCTGCAATTTTTGCCACTGTGACAATTTGTTTTGGTTGAACAGAAACATTATTCATTTATTCATTTATTTATTTACTTATAAACATATAACTGACCAGCAATCAGAGTAGATCTGGTGTTATGGTATACAAAGTATTCTTTGATTAATTTAATCTTGTAGTTATTTATGACAATACCTAAATAACAAAATAATTAAAACAAAAAGTATGTATATAAAAAAATTCAAATGTGAATATTAATAAAAAATAAATATTCAAAGGTAAAAAAATAAAAAAGTTCCACAAAACATGTTAGTGTAACTCTTGTTTGACAACTTCAACGTGGTAAAATTATAATTAATCAGCCTACTTTCTGAACAGTTACCTGCATGTTCGAATACAATTTTTTAAACCTTTTTTGAATTCAGTCCAAGAAGTGTGAAGTCTACAGGAAGTTTATTGTATTGCTGGATTCCTCTATAGATGGGTGTATCCTGATTTTTCTTTGTTTTCATGTTTATTTGTTTCAATCTTGCAGAATATCTTGTATTGTGATTATGTGTATCACTTACTGTTTCCATGGTGGTATTGCATAAGATGTATTTATTCAAGATTCCATATATAAGTTTAACTTGTTCAAGTGTAATGATTTTTTCTATTTTCAGGAATCCCGTTATTTCATAGACAATGTTTGTGGAAGTTGGTCGATACAAGTTATACAAAGTTTTTATTGATTTGTTTTGCGTTCTTCCTAGCTTGTGATTCTATGTGATTCTATATAGCTGTAATATATCGTTTATATATACACACAATGACACACACAGTTATCACTTTGTTGATATGCTCTGTCCAGTAGAGTTGATTATCGATCAACAGTCCTAATTTTTTGTAAACTTTGACTTCTTTTAGTAAGTTATTGTTTATATATAATTGTATTATCCCATTTCGTTTGTTTTTGTGCTTTAGCACCATATATACAGTTTTTTAAACATTTAATGCTAGCTCATTTATCAGTAGCCATTGATAGTATTTGTTAAGGTCATTATTCAACAAGATGTCCCAGAAGACAAATCTTACGAAATCCTTACTAAAATTGTGAAAAATCATCTGGAGCCGGATCGTTCCGGGGGGAAACAGTGGCAGAGTATATGGCGGCTCTCAAAAATATGGCTAAAACATGTGTTCTCCTTAGGAGAAAATTTACGAGATCAGTTCATTTTCGGGTTATACAATGACACTATGGTCTCGTATCCAAGTAGATTTTTTGGGTCCGGTGTATAATAAGAAATATTTTCTTGTTACTGATTCACATACAAAATGGCTTGAAGTATTCCAAATGAAAAATACTAAAGCAAAATCAGTCATAAAAAAATCAAGGTTTTTTTTTCTCATTTTGGACTTCCAGATGTTTTGGTGATTCCAGATGAATGGTATCAAACATTTATTTTCTCCGCCTCATCATTAAAACGCCATTAAAAAAAACTAAAACGGAAGGAAAAATGTTGAGGAATCTTTAGAAAAATTTATTATCGACTATCGAGTTGCTCAACATAGTTCGACAAAAGTTAGTCCGTCAAAGATGATGTGTGGCAGAAATATCAAAACTCGTTTAGTTCCGAGCCAGATAGATAATTTCGGAGGTAAACAAAGAAATTTTAAATTAGGTGAAAAAGTTGTGTGAGACTTTTCAAACAAGGAACCTACTTGGATTCCAGGAGAGATTTCCAGAAAATCCGGAAATGTTACTTTTGAAATCGATTTAGGGAAAAAGAAAATTGTAAGAAAGCTTTTCAATCAAATTAGATCACGTGTGTCTGAATCACCTTATACTGATCCAACAGCCGAATTAGCGACAGAAAACCAAGGATCTGATTTGATTGAAAAATCTTCTTGTGTATTGGAAGATATATCTATTTATCCGGAAACTGCAATTATTGAAAGTGAAAATCAAGAAATGTTACTTTTGGAATCGATTCAGGGAAAGGGAAATCTATAGTTATTGCAATCATTAGGATCCCCCTTTTTTGGGATTGGTGTTGCTCGACATAATTTTAGGTTCGCTGGAAACATTCCACATGAGAAGCAAATATTTGCTAGGTGTGCTATAGGCTTACTAAGAGCATCACATGCCATCTTCACTATAACGGAACTGATGTTATGGGCATCAAAACTATTTGAATTTGTCAATGAAGCAATTACAGTTTGCACTTCAGTGTCATTAGTTGGCTTCAAGAAAAATTAATCTTTCAATGAAATTTTCATCAGATCTGCACCATCAGTACCTGGGACTGTAATATTTGTAATCAGCTCATCAATCAAAAAATTTGAATAGCTATTAAAAGTATTTTTATGGAAGACTTGTGACTTTTCATTAAATTAATTTTTTATTGGCTACGTTGTTATACCAACATCGTCACTGTTTAGAATTTTGTCATTATAACAACTAGATTTAATTTCTTTTATTTTTCTCCTGTAACTGTTTCTCATGTTTATATATTTTCTTTTATGTATTTCATTGCCTGTCATTAACCAAATGTCTTTCTGATTATTTACATTATCCCTCATTTGTTTCAAATCATCATCAAACCAATTAATTTTTCTTTGTCTTCGATTTACTTTTTTCTCTGGGAAAGCTACTTCACTTGCATATCTGATTTCTTCACATATAAACGTTGCTAAAAAATCCGGATCATCTGTAGCAATTAATATTTCTAGGCCATAGTGGTCAGATATGTCATCTTTAATAACTTGTGCATCTAAGTGGTGGCAGAAATTTATCAAAATATCTTAAATGCAAGTGGAGGAATAATTGGTGACTCTAGTTGGTTCTTGTATTAAATACCTGAAGTTGAATGCATCCAATGTGTTACACAGTTTTTTTTACACTGATAGTGGAAAAGTCCTTATTGGAATTCCCTAATACAACTACCTTTTTAAATTTTCATGTTGTAAATTCAGCAAGTGAGTCAAATGAAGATACGAAATTCAGAAAATTTCCCTAACCTGATCGATATAAGCATACTACCAGTATATTGAATATAGTTATTACGGCAAACTCTGCATCAACTTCAGTGCAACATCTATTTATATTAACAGCATTCGTTATTATTATTATTATTTTTAAAACGGACAGTCATTTTTTTCGGCATCGAGCATCAGTAATAACAGAGTTTGCACTGGTACCGACTTAATTTGGAAATATATACATATCATAATAGTAATAATACATTCATGGAATATTCAGGTAAGTGTTTGATAATTTGCAAACAATACAAAGTTTTGTGATAAAAGTGTTAAATATAAAAAATACACATATACCATAAGAATAATACTTTCATTGAACAAAACAAATTTTAAATGAGTTGCTTCGCAAACAGAATGTTTTTTTTATATATTCAATGGCATTGAATAAATGTCTACTTTCTGACACAGTTGATTAAATTTATGGCACATTGCAAATGAGGGAGATTTGGATACCATCGGTGTTGGTAGGAAAAACATTGTTCAGTTCTACCACTGATTCTTGGCACATGAAACTCTAGTTGAGACAGTAGTTTTGGTGAGCTGATAAGATTGTTCACCAGTTTCATTGTTAGGATCTTCATTCGGGTTTGAAGGCCGTCGTGGTTTGGTTTGGAACTGAATTCTAACGTTTCGGCAGCACGAGTGGCTGGCTTCTTCAGATGGTTCACCGATGACTAGTGATTTCTAGTTCGTAAGGTGTATTTCTGTTCACTCAGGTAGCCCGCCTTTCTTGTTGATGCGTTGCTATTGGCCTCAGTGTTATTACCTGTTGATGACATTACATTGCATTGCACTGTTACCACCTTAGCATCTTTTAGTATGGGATTCCAAATCCGGTTAATCGTTATCACCTCGTCTTTTCTGTTGTAGTTTTCCATATGTTTATGAATTTTTATGGCTTCCCGTACAAGCCGACTGTGGTATCCATGATCGGATGCAAGTAGTTTCACATCCTCAAACAGTATTGTATGATCTCCTTCATTAAACGCGTGTTCTGCTACTGCCGAACATCGGAGAAACTGTAGTTTACTACAGTTTCTCATTCATTCAGCCTTGTACCCATGGATCTTTTGGTGGTACTGATATAAACTTTTCCGCGGGTGCATGGTATACGATATACCTCCGCCGCTGATAGTGGATATCTTTTGTCTTTCGCAGATCTCAGATCTTTGTTGTATTTTCCTGGTGGGCTTGAACACTGTTTTTATGTTATGCTTCCTTAAGATTTTTCCGTAACCCTAGGGATGTATGGTAGAAATGCACGTACAACCGTTTGAGTTCCCCCTATTTTGACTTGTAGAAGTCTTCAGTTTCATGGCCGTGTCATGGCCAATTTATTCAAATCATTTTGTAGTATTTGGTTGTCATGAGGTTACTGTATGACATGAAAAACCTTAAGATCATCAGCAAATAATAGACTTTTACTTTCTATATCTAATCCTATGTCTTTGATGAACAGGAAGAATAGAAGGGGAGCTAGGTTGCTTTCCTATGGAGCACCACTGGCAGCACTGTATTAATCTGATTTGTGTCTCCTGTATTCCAACAAACTGGGACCGATTCATGAGATAGAAATAAAAGAATATCAGCAAATATCATTCGAAACCAATCTCATTGAATGTTGAAATGAGTATGGTGTGGTCCAATTTGTCGAAGGCCTTTGAGAAATCTTTTTAATATAATGAATTTTATATAATGATATACTGAATTTATTTTGATACAGCCCTTTTGTTCAAAAAATATATTGAATGGCTGATTCACATGTATATCAACTTCCTGAATCCAGATTGGTATTCCAAAAAGATGATTTTGTTAAGATATGCTAACAGCTGATTATCTAGGGAAATTTCCAGAGCCTTATCAAGTATTGAAAGTTTATGTATTTCAAGAAACTCACTTGCTTGTATTCAATTATTAACTTTAGGTATCGGTATGACAGTACTATTTTCAAAGTATATAAAGAATGTTCCTTTCTCAAAAGATTTGTTTGCATAATTTAGTATGACATGCCCAAAAACTTCGAATATCTCTTTCAAAAATGTTGAGTTCCAAATTTAACTTGATAGTTCGTACTGGAACACTGGAGAGTGTTTTTAATAGATTCAAAATTTATTTTTTTTCACCTTATTTAACCCAATTACTATTAATCTCAGCTCTCTCATAGTAGATCCATCTGCAGGTGTGAATTTTGTTATTACTTCAGTAATAACAATAGTTTGATTTCCTTTCGAAAATACTTTTTTTAAATTCCATATTTTGGGTTTGACAAATCACATTTTGTTGGATTCTTGTTTATTTAAATAAATTCGTCTTTCAATCATTTTCACCTCAAGCATATTTACAAATTCTTTTCTTAACCAATTAGTGCATGAGGTTATAAATTTTTTAAATAGTTTTTCTATTTAATAAAATACAGAGTGTTTGATTTATCAAACGTCATACTCAAATATAAGGTAAATGAATGCAACAAAAATAATATCCATCTTCACGGAGTATGATACTTCAGGAAACACTCGCATTTCACACATATGAATTTTGCTTTTTTTCACAGTTAACACATCTTCTTTCCTTTTCGATATACTGTGGTTGATTTTATCAAACCTGACATCGGCAAGTGGTGCTGGAGTGATTTGCCCTCTTTTTGATGCTTGGCCGTGAGTCTTCAAGAGACTCAGAGCCAAATATCTCCTGAATTTCAGCAGAGCAGACGATATTTCGTGGGAGGGATAAATTTTCCGGAATAGCAGCCAGGCATTGACAACCGATACATCAAATAAGTACGAATATATTGGCCACCACCATTTTTGCTGCCTCATTCTTGTTCTATAATTCGCTACTTACCCATCCAATTTATCCACTACTCCCATGCCTTTATTATAATTATCGAATATTTTGGGCTGAGGCACGGATATTTTCGATCTGCTTTCCCTGGAGTAGCGAGTGGTACTCTTGATTTCACAAGACTCAAAATTCGAGGGCACAGTGACAACTTTATTGTGCTTCTATTCAAAGACAATTACTTTATCACCACTTGAAAAGGAATATTCACCGCGTTTTTTCTTAGACATGTATTTCTGTTGCTTTCTGAGTGGGCAATATTGTAATCTATTATCTCTCATACTACCCATTGCACAATATTCTAAGTTAAACAGATGATTTACAAGAGTGATGGAAGTAAAGTATTTTAGCTGACTTTATTAAATCCAACACAACACTTCCTCCCACACTGAAAACTGCAAGTTCATTTTGTGTGTCTTTATTTTTTCCTGTATATATGTTAAAATTGAATATGTATCCAGTATTAGGTCGCAAAGCTCAGTTTTTGAAACCAAAGCGAATAGGTTTTCCTTTGACATATTGCTTAGCAAAATGTTTTCCATAATATGGTATTATACTTTCGTCGATACATATATATTCATCCAGGCCACTATAATACTTAAAGTTTTGACTGAGCTTATCGATTAGTGGCTGTAACTTATATAATTTATTGTCAGTTTCGATTTGACTATTGTCATTGAGATGTAAATGCCCCAGGATGAGCTCAAACCTATTGAGACTCATACTTTCAGATAATATTTTTGGAACATCATTTTTACTTGACAAGTACATAAGCTGAAAGTAACATGCCTCCAAATATGACAAGAAGCTCACTCCTTGTTACTCTTAAATCCACATTCTTTTGCTATAAAGATTGGTTTGCTTTTGTATGTTGGACAGCACTTCTTCATTAAAAAACAGGTGAAAAAAATCCAATAGAGAAACTCTGCTATATACTTCTTCTGGTGGCTTTTTTTGTTGCACTCTTCTATGTTAAAAATGTGAACTTCATTGGTCCATGCTGCTTTTTATTCTTTGAAGTAGAAGGTGCGTTATCCTCCGTTGGTCTATCCGCTGCAACATTCGGAAATAACTTTGCCAAAGGAATACAGATGTACAATAAGTAACCATGTTCAATAAAATGAACATGGAATGTAAAGACTGATTTCAAGAAAAATAAAGATTAGACGAGAGTTATCTGTGATACTAGTTGATGGTATGTAAGTTCATGTAAAGGGATTTACGTTACTCGTCACATATTTGTCATAAATAGTATGGATATTGTATAACAATTTAACCGCTACGGCGAGTTGAATACAATTCTGTACCCATCACTATATGAACAAGCAAAACTAACACGTTTAGACTTCTCACCACTCATATGACTGACCAACTGTTAATTATGTATGTGTTAACAACTTTTTCACGGGGAATAATTGAAAATATGGGTTGACGTTCTCTTCGCCGACATGAATAGGCATGTTCGATAAAACGAACAATATGCCCTAATGGGTTAATACTTTGAAGTTATGTCAGAATTCATGTGAGTAATGATTGGATCACCGATTCTGCAAATCAAGAAATAAAAAATTAAATATGCATTTTAAAAAAATAACAATCAGAAACATTTCATGGACTACAAGATTTAAAAAAAATTAAAGCAATGGTTAAAATTGCAAATAGCTCAATGTAATAACAGAGAATTTTGAGAATTTCGGGTAAATCCAAAAAATGTAGGATGTTCTGAATTATTGTCTGAAGAAAATATTACTATATAAACTTTTATTCCATATTTAGATAACAATTATAACTATAATGAAACAATATAAATTGAACTTATCAGGTACACAAATACAAATACATATTTCAATATAAATATCAAATATATTGCTACAGTTATCTCAAAGGTGTGATTTCATTCCATCCTCACAAGTAATTTTGGTGAAATTGATGAATCATGCATTTTGATAAAAATACAGGAATTGACTAGTAAATCAAGAGTGAATTACAAGTGAATGGCAAAATTATTGCTAAAGAAAAGAAAACAGTGAAAATAATTAATCTATACTTTTCCTCCCATAATGAAAATATCAAGAATAATGAAAAAAGTATTATAATAATGTTACAGGTAAACGTGTTTATTCACGCTTTAATAATTCCTACTAATGAAAAAAAAAATTTTAAAGATACAGTCACATGTTCTGACACATAAGGTTTTATTAGAACAAGACATTTTCATATTTAAAAATCTATGAGCCTCCTGAACTACTCATATTTGATAAGTAATTTGAATCAAATTAAAAAATATATTGAAGTAACACTTCTTATATTGAGAATGCAACGAATCATTTTTGCATTACCATTTCAAAAGAGTCTCCCAAGTTTGAATTTGCTATATCGTTTTCGAGAGGTAACCTACCATAAACCTATTTAGTTGCGCTATGTCATAGAGACAAAAATATTTTCAAATATATTATCCTTAGAAAACAAAATTTCATTTAAGGAAATCTCTTCCAGCTGCCACAAGTATCGATTCGCATTTGAGAAAGTTCGCAAAATATTTTTTCGAAATAATACAATTTAAACACTTTGACTTGAAAACTATCCCTGCCATTTCCGTAATTTACTCGTAACTACTGCTTTAAGATATACCTGTAATTGTCGTATTAATTTTCAATGGATTCACTTCTAACTTTTTTGCCACTTCTTCATTTAGTAACAAATGAAGTTTGTTTGTTTTACCATTTTCTGATAATAAAATAACCGTTCCTGTAGATAATCATACTACTTGATTCCTAAATGATGATGTTGATTATTTTTTTTATGAGTGCAGGTCAATGCGTGAGATGGTTGGGAATTATCTTAGTGACTTTGAGACTGGGAGATAGAATCTTGAGAACTAGAAGAAAATGAGTGCGATTGTTGAGGTACTGGAGAATAAGTTTCAGACTGAGAAGTCAACTCAGGAGAATGAGTACTTTCACCTACATAAGTTACTTTTTTAATTTTCAACACCTCTATTCTCATGTGAATGAGCGTAATGTTTACCTGAGCAGTATCTACACCTATTCTTGATGTGCATTGAGAGACCAAATATTTTCTGAAACAAAGCCTTTCCTTAGGAATGAAATCTTTTTTAAAAAAAGTAATGCTGAGGAAAATTTCATGCATTTATAAATTGTAAGACCTGAAACAATATATACCTACACTTCAGCTCTTTGCCTCCTTGAATACAAGTAACTGAGAATGATGTGAATATCGGTAACTGAATGGTAATGAGTAACCGACGATTGTCTATTCAGATATTTTGATTTCTGTTCTATTTCCTGTTTCATTTCTATCCCTTGAGCAGATGATTTGCAAGCTGTTATTCTTTTGTTCAAAAAGTTAAATAATTTACCCAAAGTTTGTGAATCCTTTCGTTCAATTTGAAATTCAAAATCATTTCTTAAATTTCTACTAAGTTTTTCTCAAGAATAAGTCTTGTGTTGTGCCCACAGATGGCATCTTCATAAGGGGAGGTGTAAATGGCTCGGGCTCATCCTTTAAGGACAGTGGAGTATTACAATGTATTAACAGTAAAGCCTAGCACCTCTGAAGAGACCTATGGTGAATCGAAACAACACTTCTGTTATTGGATCACAATTGCTTTGTTTGTGGGCTGTAGTTTCAACAAAAACACTAATATCAATGAGATTAGTGTCGTATGTAAAGATAAGTTATATAACATTATTGATATTATTAAATTATGATACTTACAATATCCTGGATTTCTGCCCAAAAAATGTTCCAATGTTTGAACTGAAGCTTGCACGCTACTACTATCTGTTATGTCCAACTGTATTTGGATGATATTACTCCCAAATAACTGCTTGATTTCCTTACACCCCTTAGAATCCAAACTCAAGAATCCCGCAATCACTGTGAACCCCATTTGCACGGCATGCTGCGCTAAGGAAAACCCTAAGCCGGAGTCACATCCAGTAATACACACTACTTTCTTCTTGGATGGTTTGAGACTTTCATGTTCCCTATTAATGTAAACCCAGCATCCTGCCGTGAAGGCAACCACCGACAGGGTTTTTACGCACTGATGATTTTGGAAACCATGTTTTAGTAGAACGACCATGCCCAGAACTCCTGCCCCTAGGGCTGTGTAAAGTTCATTCGTTATTTCAAATGCTATCAGTAGAAATTTTGATAGCGAACCCATGTTTTCCAACAATGAATGTTACCTCTTAAGATATTAACAGGTCATTTTTGTTTTTATAGACAATGGTCATTGATTCGAAAAGACCGCTTGAGAAGCGGTTTTCCAGACACGAAAATGACCAAAAGCTTAACCTCAAATGTTACTGTTTTAAAAACAGTATTGACATAATAATAACAATGAAAAAAGTTATTCCATTTTCTACTTCTTTTTTTTGAGTTATAGACCAGTTCTTAAATTCCCTGATGATTCCGATGGATTTATCAATTGATCTATTCGAAATTTCGGCATGTTTTTGTTGCTTGTTATATTTGATCATTCACATTTATTATTCTGTATCAAATTAGGATAAAGGCTTCTTCATGTTTATCCGAATATTTGCATTTCTGTTGTAAATGAAAAATTTCAAAATAAAAGTTGCCCGCCGTCAACTGTTGTTATAATTCAATACTGTATACTTCAATAGAATAATCTCAACCGTGAAGGTGTTTTATTTACGATAAAAAAGGCGTATTGAATGAATATGATCTTAATTTAACTTAATATAATAGGATAAATGATTCAACATATTCACTTCAAATTTACAGTCAGCCTCCCTATATAAGGCAGGCCTGGTGACAGGGAAGGCTCTGTTTCCTGCGGGATCATAGTCCTGCCGTTCCCTTGATTCACTTTGATGTAACGGCTGACTCGCCTCACATCCTGAATCCCCGTGATTTCGATATTCATTTCCAGTTTGTTTACAGCAGTAGGTTAGTTGTGACAGAGTTACTCTGAGTACGGTGGTGGTTGATGTGTTGGATTTTTAGAAAGACCTCGCCATGAAGCCACCTCCATGTCCCTGCTGACATCAGGGTGACTCCGTGGCCTACCTCCACCCCATAATTCTTCCATTGGGGCGCCAGTTATAATCACTTGACAGACACACGGTGCGCCTGTCTGTGCATCCGTCTTCCGTAACCACTAAGGGTTTCCTCTCAAGGGCATCGCGACACCTGACGTCGCATGTCTGTCTCTCGGGAACCTCTAAGGGTTTTCCTCTGAAGGCATTACGAGGCTTGGCGTCGGAAGTCCATATTTTTGCTTACATAAATACTGCTCTCTCGACTCTTCATCGGAGTTAACAATGACGATATTTGTCGTGTCTTCAAACTTGCAGGATGGCTAATCACCCTGTATACCGGTATTCTCGGCGTTTCCACATAAGTAGGCAACACTTCTTGCGTTTGCCTCAGTGGCTCGCGCTCGGGCAAAATTGTCATGTCTGGGAACTGACAATCCGCCGTTTGCATCCGCCCTCTCACTTGCGTATTTATCATGACTCGAAGTTTTAACCAACGGCGGCTCGTCAGAGGAGACAAGGGAGGCCTAGTCTCCCCATAAAATTTGAGGCTATTCATCGCAATAAATTAAAAGATATTTACAAATAATAATGATTATTTACTTCTGAAAATGCTTAAGTATCATTACTTTACCATTTAGTTTTTATATAAATACATAATATGCCCGAAAAAACACTATCGCTCACTACGTAGTACGTACCACACTGTATCCTGCATCAACAAACTACACCGCCCACGAACGATTAACGAAGAAACCATCAACCCGAAATAATAAATGCCATACGTTGATACGTT
>WOGO01004972.1:0-12822 GCA_015342085.1 Leptinotarsa defecta | reverse complement strand
ACTTCATTTTTATCGTTGTTTCAACACATTGTAATAATTTTATAAATTCATAATCCTTTATTGAATTGACATATGATTGAGTTTCTATTGATTGGTTTCCTAGCAACGTTATAAGTACAACAGCCTAGCCTACCTGTTTAAAAATTCAAATTTCACATCGATAACTTTCTGACTTCAACATATTGTAATAATATTTCTTTTTCGATATTGAATCGTCATTTTTCTCGTCACAGAAGAAAAATGTATGTTATACACGGAAAAAATATTAGATTTTAGCTCTCGGTTTTTTGTCCACAACACAACCTCGAGCTGAAATTTCCTTGTATAATAAATAACTATTTTGAGATTGTTCAGATCAACAGATTCGGTCAACAGTCAAGAAGAAACTATTGAAAAATCAAATACTTAGGCATTTTCTTCGACTGTAATCTGGAGTGTAATCATCGTATCACGTATACTCCACTCAATACCTTTCAAATATCAGGAAAAAATACAGAGATATCAACTCATTCAGATTATAATATATTCAGATGTTCCAGGTCAGATTTCACAACACCTGCAAGTCTTTTTGGCAAAGAAAGTTTTTGGCTTTCTACTTTTTCTTTCTACTTTCTACAAATTTCTCGAAAACGATTGATGAAATTCATCATGATATTCTGCTGAATCAGCTTATGGATTTTGGTTTCTCATATACTGCGAGTCAGCTTATAAAGTTCTGTCTATCAGGTTGAAAGCAGTTCATTCCTTCCAGTGATTAAGAGTCTAGAGCATATCTAGCTACTTCTGGTGTTCCTCCAAACTGAGTTAATTTTTTCAATTCTTTTCATGATTCATCAGAGAATTTTAATTGTGGAAATTGATTTTTTGCAGATGACTTGAAGTTATTCTCTAACTAATGATATGGGTGATTATAAAAATCTTCAGTGTCAATTGAAATCTCTTCACACTTGATGTAGATGTAAAAGATAAAAAATCAATGAACTGTAGTCGAAAAACAGATATGTACGAATCATCCTATACTAGATTCACACCTACAGAAATGCAATGGTTTCAAATACGCAGAGGTAAGTTTGACCAACAGTTGACACTTTGTGATCATACTCCACAAAAGGTTTCTGAATCCCTAACGTCACATGGTTTCATTGTTACTGCAGGAACTATTAAAATGTTAGCTATGCGACTCTTGTATTATACTGCAGATCTGCTGAACGTTTTCGAAATTTCCCGTGGGTAGATGTTTGTTTCAGGTCTAAAAATCCATCTATTTATGCTTCTGAGGTCACGAAAATTATTCTGTCATCCATTTTTGCATATATTTCTTTTTCTATGAAACAAACTTCTAACGGCTAACCTTGGTTCAACAAATATTGCGAGCAAGCTGTCGCCGAAGTAGGTTTGTTAATGCTACAAATAGAAGATAAATGAATGCAAAGAACTTCACAATCAGAGAATCAGAAATAAACTGCTTGCCAATCTCAATGGGTCTAGATCAGGGGTGACCAACTTGATTAGACATAAGATATACTGTTTACTAACGAGTCCCTATGCGATCTACCACTCACATACTTCTTGAAATCTTAAATGAAACAGCATAGTGTTCAGTATACAATCATAAAATATTTTTTATTGAACAGTCTTAGGAGTTCCTTTTCGTATCACATATGAGATGGTTTCCTTAAATTTACTTAATACTTTGGAATGAAAGTCTGAATTGATGATGTTCAATCAACATTTATAGGTTCCATCTATATATATAACTGTGAGCATTGCGTCGCAGTAACTTCCACTAGTTTAGCATAATCAGGTTTGTAGTTGGAAATTGCCAACCTTAAAGAATCCAATATATGAGCGTCTGTCAAGCGAGAACGGTGTTTATTTTTGTTTGTTTTAAGTAGGAAAATGCTGACTCACATAAATATGTTGGACTAAATACAAATGAAGTTGTTCAACATCCTATTTCTTCAAATTTGGATATTTGTCGTTGGAAACCAATGCCCAGAAATCTTGACATGAGGATGACCTTGCTTTTAGGAGTACGTCGCAGCACAGAGTAATAATTTCGTTTTATAACATCATGTACTATCTTATATCTAATATCTACGAATGTTGTAGCCAATTCATAGATATCACTTTGATCAATGGACATTGCAGGTGGGATGTTTTTCCATATGATCCTTGATGTTTACAAATTGTTCAATTTTTTTCTTCTCTATGTCAACTATCATAGACGCTGTTTGACTTTGTCTGGTCTATTTATTTATATTTTTTGCCTTGCCACGATCGACTGGACTAATGATCGCGATCGACCGGTTGGCCACCCCTGGTCTAGATCCTTCAGGTCGATAGCTGAAGCTATTGATAAAACTTGAAAAAATCCACAATCCCACCAGTAACACAAGCGGATCGTTCAATTGCAACATCAGTCATGGAAAAAAAAATCTACCAGCGTCCCACTCCACAGTCGATTTTCTGGGGAAGGCAACACCCACTATTTCCACACTAGAATCCACAATGCCGGAAATTACTTCTCGACAACGTCTAGTCAGGTGAATTTTGAAACACCTCAATATCAACAAGGCGTCTGGTCCTAATGAAGTTCCCTTCATCGTACTTGAGAAGTGCTCAAATGAACTCGCACCAGTGTTGAAAGATTGCTCGCGTTCAACCAATTCCCAAAAAGGGAAATAAAAATCTTCCAAATGAATATAGACCAGTCGCTTGCTATCTGTGATATCAGAAATTATGTCGAAAGCTGTAAACCACCATATCCTTGTATATGCCTCTATAGTTACCTGAAAGAACGTTTCCTGCAAGAGGCCTTCGACGGATATCTTCTGAATACCTTTACCATCAACGCTGGTGTTTCCGGGGATCCATTTTGTCTCCAACCCTCTTTCTACTGTAACGACTTATTGGAAAGAAACAGGGATCCAATATATTGTTTCGTCATTCCATTCAGATTCCAGGACATCTGCGGCGGATACACATCTTCACCGGCAGCAGGAGGTTGCATATCTTGATGAGGATCTAGAAGTGATTTCAAATTGAGGTCAAACTAATCAGGTTCAATTCAATGCCACAAAAACCCAGGCAACGGTTGTCAGGTCACACCATTCCTCTTTCTGCTTCGATAAGTTTGTTGGGAGTTAAAATGGACACCAATATGTCTTGGCACAATCATGATGCTGGAATTGTAAAACTCGCTTCTCAAAAGCTTGGAACACTGTTCCGAACCAAAAAACTGTACACACTTCAGATACTTTTGATGCTTTATGAAGCTCAGGTCAGATCTTTTTTTGGAGTATTGTTCTCATGTATGTAGATCTGCTCCTTAACGTACCCTGGAGTTACTGGATTCCATCCAGAAAAAAGCCATCCGTCTGATTGAAGACGCGAACATCACTTGCAACCTTGATAGTCTGGAACATAGAAGAAAGGTTGAAGATTTCTTTCTTCTCTATAGATAATGTAACGGAAAGTGTTCACGAGAAGTCACTTCTTGGCACATTCAGTTCCACCTAGAGCGGTACATATCAGAAATACACGACGGACTGTGGTTGCTCATCGTTTTGAGGTTCAACTCAGTACACCTCATTTGGAGAACTGCGTTTATGTAGAGTAAACTTCATGAGAACGTTTTTCCAAATGGATTCAATCTTCAGCGATTCAAATCCAATGTTGTAAATCTCTACTTCTTCACAGACATCGCTTTTAGAGCGCCTTAAGGTTTTCATTGTAGTACTTGTGTTTTGTCCTTAAAAAAAACTTAAAATTACATTATTATGCTACTTGTCCCTATAATCAATATCTTGTACAATTAGGTTGAACATAACACTCTTTTCCGTAACAGCAACTGAAAAAAAAAGAAATATCTTGGTTTAATTTTCGTTAAATTGATAACCGTCAATCATTTAAGTGCTCACTGGAGCTTCTCTTTTCATTAACCGCAGTTTTTCTCTATACTCATACAATAAATTCCATGATGAAACCAGACAACACTGGTGTTAATTCCCTCAAGTCCATTGTCGATATCGAGCTATAAATCCAGCGTATTCAATTCCCGATGGTGCTCTGTCGCTTTGTCAATAATAAACGAGCAGCATTATTTTTACAATGCCATCCTTTCCCAAACGCATTTCCATGGCTGTCTGTCCCTAATTGCTATTTATAGCTTCACAACACATATTCGAGATACATATTTCAGAGTTGGTGGGAGTTTTCCAGTCATTGTTATCTTGATTACTGTTTCCTTGTCTTCCGTGATAAATCGGATGGACTCACAATTTCAATCGGAGTAAAATATTCCAATTCTTTGGTCACTCCCATTCCAATTATTGAACGCTTTCTCAAACACCTGAATGGAAAATAACATTATATTTTCAAACCAGGATAAGATAAAGGACTTGCTCAGTTCGTTAGGGAACTGTGGCTAACCAAGGACAAAAATTGTAATAATGAGTGACTCGCATTTGTAACTGAATATAACAAAAATATCAGGCTTTTTACATATAGTCAGTGGGCACACTTGAAGGCTGAAGCGGACAACAAACACCCGGTTTGTCATCGCCCCATCTGCCTGTGAACGAGGTAACCAACCGCATATCCAAGTGGCACTGACGAGTGGCCAAACAGCTCGAAACTGGTCTGCAAGTGTGTTTCAATAGTTGAAAATCGATTGCGGTAGTTGTATTGCCACCATCATATGCAGGAATAACTTCAGTGAAGAATCCTGCACCGACACCTGTCGGATATAATCCATCGTGGTATTAGCCACTGAAGTAGTTGTTTTGGGATAGGCTTCAGTCTATCAACCTACAGTGTGGGGAGCTGATACTGGCCTGAACGAATTGTTCCTTTAGATGATCTAATTTATAGCCAGTCTTCAAGTATGCCCACTGACTATGTGAGAAAAGTTTTTTTTCTTGTACGAGGAATTGGACAAATTTCAGATATGTGGTAGGTTACCTCGTTCACGGGCAGATGGGGCGATGAAAAACTGGTTGTTGGTTGTCGGCTTCAGCCTAGTTCGAGGAATGACACTCTGAAGGAATTCCATTTTCAATTGTCGGAAATAATCGACTTTATGTTAATGATAGACACTATCTTGCATAGACGAGTGGCCAAACAGCCCGAAATCAGTCCGCAAGCGTATTCCAATAGAAAATATATTGCACCAGTTTTATCGCCAACAGAATATGCAGGAATAACTTCAGTGAAGAATCCTGCACTGACACCTGTCGGATATAATACAATGACTTTCGTGTTATTAGCCAGTGAAGTAGTTGTTTTCTGATAGGTGTCAGTTCATTAACCTACAGTGCAGGGAGTTGAGAGTGGCCTGAACGTATTGTTCCTATAGATTTCAGATGATTTGAAAAATATCGGAAAATACCAAAAATATTTGGAAAAGAAAGATTTTGGCTTTCTACTTCTCCATCTTGATACAAAAAGAGAATGGAAGCAATCTATTTCAAAAATTAACTCTATACAAAAATGTATATATCATGCAAAGAAATAACTTTCAGACAGAAACTGAAAGAAAAAAACCCTCTCGAAACAGCCATTTTCATATAAACATTTAAATATACGAAAGAAAAATCCTTTGAAACAAATACTTTTGTATGGAGCTGAATTATAGTAAAAACATTTTTTTTATTCCGTTAGTATTCCAAACATTCGTAATGGAATCGAATCAGACATCATTCACAAGATTCCTACACAATATAAATGATGAAAGAAGTAAAAATTCACTTACAAAAAACGCTGTCATCCTCACTGGTAGACACCCGTATATTCCCTAAAAATATACCTTTTCAATTCCAACAAAAATATTTCATATATAGCATAGTTATACTACCTACCTAATATAAAACGAAGTTTATCCGTCACGATAAACTCAAGAACTAACGAGAGATTTTCATGCGATTTTTGCCAATGGACTCATTCAAGAGGAAGATTCAAGTGTGTAAATCGATGATGTGTAAATTGGTTAAAATAGGATAGCATTACTGACAAAAATAGGAGAAGCAGTCGTCCTACCCGTAGATATTTCCCATCAATACTACCGCCATTGAAAACATTACCTAACCTGTTACTAAACAATTCGCTACATATCGTTGTTTATTAAGTGATCTTCAAAAAATTCTGCAATGGCATATATTTGATTTTTGAGGATACATCACTAAACCCATTTTGATGTTGATGATAATAATGATGATATTAGCGTTTATTGCTCAACGGTTTTCTATTTACAGAGCAAACCATGCATAATGATAAAACGACATTTTTTTCAATGTAAGACAAAAATAACCATAAGATAAAGAAAAAAAAAAACATAAAATAAAACATTGTGAACATTTCTTTACTCGTTGTTTAAAATTGCACGAGGCTTACTTTTAACTGCAACAAAAATATCGATATTTGCATTACAACACATATAGTTAATTGGTGACTTCAAAATCTAGTTCGTTTGTCCCCTATTGCACTAAAAGTATTATTGTGCCTAGATGCTAGTCTTGGAACAAATTTGTCAATTTCTGATAGTCTACTTTACCATTCAATAACTTTATGTAAAATTGAAACAGATGCCAATTTCTTCGTTTCTCTAATGCTACAAGTTCGAATTAATAGAGCAGATCAGAAAAATTACAATTCTTTGGGGTTTTTAGTTTTTGACCTCACAAAACTGAAATACAGAGAGGTTAGCTTTGATATATTATGAAAATGTTCACAGTTCCTTATAATGAAACCGTGAGTGCGGTACGCTGACATTATATATTGATTATTGTGGTAATTAAAAGTCAGATCATGATAAAAATAGACTCCAGAATCCGGAATATTATCTGTTCTCTCCAATATAATTTTATCAATGTGATGAAGAAATTGCAGTGTATTGAATTTCCGGCTGAATGTCACAATTTTGCATTTGGATATATTCAAATGAAGGCATTTTTGAGACACCAGTCTTGTGATAAATCAATCTGTTTTTGTGAAATGGTGCAGTCATCTGAAATATTTATTGATGTCTAAGCTTTTGAATCATGAGCAAACATCATTCTATTGCGGGTTAACAAGTTGCACAGATCGTTAATGAAAAAATGAAAACAATGAAGGTGCAAGATAAGATCCTTGCAGGACACCGCTATTGGTAAAGTACATACTTGAAGAGAAGCCATGATAGTATACATTTTGACTACGTCTGCTGAGATGAGATTCCAAATGTTTACAGAAAATTCCATTGAAACCCCTGCAACAAAGTTTACGAATGAGGGACTTACGGCTGATCCTATTGCTTTAGAGAAATCGGTGTACATCGCATCAACTTGCCCAATACGGTATAACCATTCACACCAATATTCATCAAAAACAGCTATATTCGTACTTGTGGATTTACAATTAATAAAAGGATGGTGATGGTCAGATATTATATGTCGAGAAGACCGATAGATATGGCTATATGATTTTTTCTAGAAGTTGAGAATTGTTGGGGATTGCATATTCTATACCTCTCTTAAGTTCAGTAAAATGTACGAACTTTGGTAGTTTCTCAGGGAGAGCAGTCTTTTTCAAAATAAGGTTGAAAAGAATTTGAAGGGGATGAACTGATACTTTTAGAGAGTCCCTTAGTAGGAACGAAGGATTTTTTTCCGGGACCTGAGGTCATTTTGTTGTTTAAATTTTATTCAGCTTCTACTATTTTTATCTCTGTTATTAGTTCCACACTAATATGTAATATGTATTGAACTATTAGGCTCAAAGTTGAAAATAACGTATCTTTCCCGATGCCAGGTAATAAATGAGCGTTATTAAAAAACCTGCTGAAAGCGTTAACAAATTATTGTGTTTTGTTATAGGATTCTACCTTATGAACCAATTCGCTAAGAATTCTTGTAGTATTATTCTTATTGTGAAAGAATGTCCAGAAATGTTTCTTATTAGCTATAAATTTGTTCTCAATACTATTTATATACGACGCGACGTGTATACTTCTTTGTTCTTGATGGTAATATGAAATGTAGTAATTGAAAAGCTTCCAATAAATATGTTAGTTGTTTTGATTATATCATATAAGGGCATATACACCATACAATCAAAACTATCGCGCAAGAAAATAAATCAAAACGCCTTATGAAGCGATGCATCACGTGTGATGAAGATAGACTGCTATTGCGTTGAATTTGATTAGCATAACGGTTTGATGTTCAATGTCACATTTTTGTTCTATGTTGTTGGAGAAATGTAGGTCGAGTAGCTAGTATTGTATAAGAACGTGGTCATCTGAAAAACCATTGATTATTATATACATCTGCAATGTGATGCGAAGACTTTCACGGTTGGTGTATAACAGATTGTCCAATTTCTTCAAGTCCACTACGCACGACCTGTAGGTTTTTACACTTGACGTTTCGTCTGCTACTGCGGCAGATATTATCAAAGGCGATTTATTCATATTATTTATGTTCGTTTCCAGTGAGTAGACATGTTTGTTGTGGCTCCGGTTCATTGCTATCATAAAGTGAGTGAAAAGTTAGTGTTTTTTATTTCTGCCCAGCAAAAGCACTTTACCTTGGAATCGAAAATATTCGATATACATGATGTGAATGAAGATTTATCCAAGAAAGTTGAAGAAAGAAATGGTAATAAGACTCTATGAAAAAGATTACAAAATTTAAAAATACACAGCAAAACAACTGTATCTATACCAGAATGTCTTGACAACCCTAAAAGAACAAATCAGCACTTTATACAATCATCATCGGATAAGTCTGAAGCTGAACAAAATTTGCTTAATAAGTATATTCAAAGCAAAAAATCTATTTTTGCTTGCTATAGGTGAAATCACTGGCTACTGGTCCTGACTTAATAAACTTAGAAATTATATTACTCTGCTGCCCAACAATTCTACCAGTATTAACTAATATTGTCAATTTTTGTTTACTGGAAGGTATTTTTTGTGATATCTGTAAAGATTTCGTTGGAACGCCATATATGCATAAACCTTTCGCTTGAATCACTTCATTCACTAGTGAAAACCAAAATTTACAATAAATATTAATTTCCTAAAACAACTCTCGAGCAAAGTGTTCCCCAACCCAACGCGATTCTAGAGAATTTTAGCTTGAATAGATGGCAACATAGACGAGCTAAATTCCAATGGAATGTTTCTAACCTACCATTCAGACAAAGTGTACACAAATCAATAAAATGAATTTGTAAATGTACTCAAACGACTGTTTGAGTATATTTTTAATAATTTGCATTCTCTTTCAGTTTAAACTTGATTCGGTGGTCATCATTTCATCAGGTGTCCAAGAAATACTCACTCAGAGCAGTTTTAACGTTTACTGAAAGAAGAGGAGTCAATATACGGAGTATTGTTACAAGTATTCACATCATGACATGACCAGAGGAACATATAAGAGAGCTGTTGGAGATGATATCCTGAAGTTGACAAACTCTCTGCAAGGCTAAAACAAATTGTCGCATCTTTGACACGATTGAAAATATCTACTATAATTGAAGAATGATAAGATGGTACATACAAATTTAACAAATATTATGATGCAAATTGAGCTGTTTTTATGTGTTCCTTTAGGCAGTACCAAAATACCAGACTCATTCTCAAGATACAGGGTATCCTAGTAAAATATGTTTTCTAGATAATCTTTGTAATAGCCTGTGTAAATGAATTTGGAAATTATAATAAGGTAGCGTTTTATTACTAACATACATGAGGTTCAAAATGAACACAACAGCTTAATGAATAGAGGCTGACAATGATCACGGTAGCCGGCTCAATCTATCATACTGATTGCATTTTTCTGTAGCCGGAAAACTTTAATCGCGTGTAATTAGTTTCCCCAGACAGTGCCATAGTTATCTCATTCTCTCCAATTTTGATATTAGGATTTTGATGACTTAGCTAGATCACATCATTATTTTCTTCAAAATTATTGATAAAGAATTGTGAGTATTTATTCTGACTCAGATATTTCATTCAAAATATAGTTATATTATGGTATATTTATAGATTCATGTGTGGAAGAATCATTAACGCACACAAATCGTCAAATAATGAGAAACCCACTTGATTCTAATTGCAATTCGATACTCATACTATCAACCCTTTCATCGAGTAGTACATTTGACACAAAAAATTCCCCACAGAAAACTCGCCCTGAAACAAATTCAATTAATTTCTATCAATTCCGCCCAGTCAACATACCCTGTTTACATGAATGATATAGCAGAATTGACTCTAGAATACATACTTTAACATATAGCTCTTGGGAAAGTCAATATTGAAACAAGTCGCATCCACGATGAGCTGAACGCCTAACCAAATGTAAACGAGATCTGACACTGATAGTGCTGACTTATATTATGGTGGCAGCTTTGCCTCCGATTTGAATGTATCAGAAACGCAGGTAGAATCGACGAATAGCCTATTAAAACATGAGGCATGAGCGTCGAGTCAGGAAATTGTGGGAAAGCAGGACCTTCCATTTCCCTAAAAATAAATGTATAGAATATTAAAAAAAATATCGATTTGTGAGTGTAGATAGACTCTTTCATATTCAATGGGTGACAGGAGCTCGAATGAACCTGAAATACCAGACGTCCCAAAAAAAAGTTGCAGGACCCATTCATAAAACGTCAAATTATTCAGAACTTTGTAAATAAGTTTTCGACATCACAAAAACTGACAGTAATTGAATTAGAGAATTTATAATATCATATGCGTGTAAGGAATCACACGTTAAAAGATAAGACCTCGTTAGTCCTTAGCTTGTACAAATTTCGACTTCTGAGTGTTGTCGTTCGTAGGGGTGCGACAGCTGGTTAACGGAAAAACAGAAACAGAGTAAATACACGCAATGTGTCAAACTGAATATCACCACCCCCAAAAGCTTCTTTACAGTAAATGATGAACTCGGCTCATTGATTTCATATTCAAAGGGGATTTGGGACCATGCGCCGGAGTCACAATTGAAGAATACAAAATCTGGACTGGTAGACCGTGGTCGAAAGGAACCTGAAGTTTCGAACGTTTCGTCTGCCACTGCGGTAGACATCTTCAGTGATAGTTTGTTGCTCAGTCGTTTCTTAGACTTCGAGATATAAATTTCGTCTTCGCAGTAATCACACATAGCACTGATGATGTTTGCTGCAGTAGAAGACGAACTGTTTGATTTCTTCGTGTTCCATTGGATCACGACCTACCAACCTGGATTTTGTTCTCTTCAATTCAGTTCTGTTCAACCCTCAAAGAGGTGTAGTTGTTCTCTCTAAAATTTCAAAAGAAGCATATTATTTTGGACGGCTGCTTCCAATGGTATCTTAATTTATCACTTCGTTGTCCAAATCACATTTAAAAGTAATAAGAGTGCCTATAACATACACTGAGGGTAATGGTTGTTGAGTTATCATTAAAAAAAAATCAAACGTTTGTTGAGAGAAAAACTATAAAAATACTGTTCAGTTGATTTGACTGAAAAATTGGTTAACTATATTTTCAGTTTGTGAAATTGTTTCTTCATGGATCAAGAAAAGCAAATACGTTCAGTAGGAAAATTTGATCAAACCTAAAATCTGAAGTACACGTAAATTGAAGCCGTCAATTATTGGAAGTTTTCATTTCCACTATAGAATTTCATGATTCAATTTTGTGAAAGTTTATATAAGTTCGGGATAGATGTGGTGACTTTCATTAGTCGAAATACTGATACTAAAATGGGTTGGAAATTTCAAAATGTTTTCAAAGCGTTTCCAACTGCTTCTACTCGAGAACTGTGGAATGTTTTTTTGAGATCATTTCACCCACCGTTTCGATGCTATTATGAAATAATAACAACTGATGATTATTTCCATACAGATTGGCTATCTGTTCTGATGTTTGGCGGGAAAAACTATAACAAAGTTTCAATGTGAAAACAATTTTTTTCAGTATATTTGATGTGAGGTGTTAAACAAATTAGTGAGCTGTCTGGTTGTTTGAATTCAAGAATCAAATCCAAACAGTTTGAAACTCTTCTACATGTGATAAAAGTGTACCTGATTAATCTCAGTACATGAAAGATATCTGAAGAAACTTCATAGTTAAAGAAACCAAACAAGGATATTTAGGTTGTTTGTCTATACGCGTACTAATTTGATGAATAGTTGATGCGATTTAAGAGGGTTTCTCATTAAAGTATTGTGGTGAGCTTACTTCAGGATTCAGTGTTAAATTTTGTCATTTCGCCCAGAAACAAAAACGTTGCGTCAAGAATCAAACAATTCTTTTATGACTAAAACATAAGAAATTGAGAAAAAATACAGAAACTGATGGCTCCCCGAAAGGAAACGTGGGTAACAGCTAGTGTAATAATTGAATCCTACTTGAATAATCTGTGTGAACCAAATTCGTTAGTGTTGATTTTAATAGCTGAGTTCGGTTTATGTTTGATAAAGCTATTGTATGGCGAAACACGTGTCGCGGTTTTTGTAAAACCCTTTACAGTGGAAATCACACAATAAACTGTATTGCTTAGTTTCTCATCTAGATGACTGTTGTTGTTAACTTGTCTAACTAATTGGGGTTGTTGCGAAACATGACGGGCGACTGCTGATTTTTCTGGTCTTTCATATTGTTAGTGTGCTAAATATTTCTATTATCTCATTTTAATAATAATAACAATAATAATAATAATGATAATAATAATAATAATAATAAATTTTAATCTTCAGAAACATACAGTTTATAGACACGTCAATACATATGTTCGAAGCAGTTAGAGATACATTACTATAACTAAGTTAAAACAATAATAATAATAGTAA
>WOGO01004971.1:0-12823 GCA_015342085.1 Leptinotarsa defecta | reverse complement strand
AGCCTTCTGCAACTGTGTTGCTAAGATTTCTGCCTTAGTACGGCAAGCCGGTATGATTTTAAGATATGAGAGTATAGAGAGGGCATCATTCCACCAAGGACTCCAATAATCAGAGCAACCATTTTGAGAGAGTGGTCTAGATAGTCTGCGGGGTTCAAAGAGAAAATCTCAATATTTTAACCTTTTTTCCTTCTCTTTTCGGACGATATTCGTCTCGCCAGGAGCTGAAAACTCCATGACAAATATTGTCTTGCTCTGATGGTCGAAAGGACTACATCAGGCTTAATAGCTTGTATGAGCCTGGGGAACAAATAGTTCCAATAAATTCGGCACTTCTCGTTCCCCACAACGGATTCAATATCCCCCCGAGCAAAGGGCAAGACCGGTCTCTCGTCAATACCGTAAGAGTGCCGTAGATGGTAATATAGCACTCTTAGAGCCGCGTTATGTCGATGGAAATAGGCCGAGACCGCATATGCTGGACATGCTGATAGCATGCTATCATCATGTCGCGCCTCGCGACAGGCCCTGCACCTTGTGTCAGGAACCTATAAACCCATTATAAACATTATTATTATTATCATATCACAATTACTTTTTGTAATACTAATCGATACGATTCTCGAATATATCCTTGCATAGTGAGATTCCAGAAAGTATGTACAAAAATACATTGACGGGTTGGTACTAAAATGGTAAATTATTCAGAAGGCAAGAAATGTGGCCATTACTTGTGAGAATGAAGTTTGTGAGAGTCGAAGGTAGAAGTCGTATTCATGATCATTTTTTGCGAATAGATTATCATACTTTTTCTATGACTTTTACATATTCATTTCTGAAGGATGTCTCGAATTAGAGTAACACCATTAAATTTCTTCACTAGAAATATTCAATTTCAAAAATCTGTTCGAGGTGTTACTTGACCTAAGATTAAACTGAAAACCTTTAGTACACTAGCACAGAGTTCTAACCATTAACCTAAGAAGTTACTCTTGTAAGAAGTTACATTAGTTTAAAATAACGCTATTTGAGTTCCTAATCGCTTTAATGTTGTTATTAAGTGACGAATCATCAAATTTTTCGACACATCACAAATTTCTAGTGGGGATACTCGTTTTCACTTTCTGAGTCCATGTTTTTATTCTTGTGTTTCGATAGAAACTATATCTTCGAAAACGAACTGTCATTTCAATTATTTATTTTGACATTTGAGAGGAATGTTGTTTAGTTTGAAATTATTAAGGCTCATTTGCGATAAAAAATTCATTGAAAGTTATGAATTGAAGTTATGAATTTGCTCATCTGTGATTGGCTTCAAGGTAGTGACTTATGGGTCTTTTTGGCTACTTTCTGAACAAGAAGTTAAAAAATAATTGATTTTTCCTCAATAATTATAGAAAAATAATTTTTTTGACTGATGTTGATGTGATAAATTGTATAGTAAGGGTAAGTGTTCTACAAATCATTGTATTTGTAGTTGTTGTACATGAACATGAAATGGGTACTATAATTTCAAAATGTTTCTAATATAGAAACTACAAAGACAATCATCTTACTTTTATCATAAATGTGAATACAACTATTGAGTAGTTCGAAAATATTGTACTGGGAGAAAAGTATGAATATTGATATGGGCAGTTGATTTGATATATGATTCAAATCACTGTTGATAAAGCTACATAAATAAAGCTCCACGAATAAAGTTTGTGGAGATCAAATCGTGAGGTGTAGGTGAAATTACTATGGATCTTCATCAAGTAACGGCCGAATCAATCAGAAAAAAAAGATATATGATGGAATGGCCTGTACTTGATGAACATTCATAAATAACGTATTCAAAAAACATTATTGTGAGATTATCACTAAACAGTTTTACAAAAACGCAACACGTGTTTCGTCATACAATGGCTTTTACTGTAAAGACACGTACGAATAGGGTATTATAGGGACGAGAGAAATAACACACTAAAAGGATAGAATAAAGAAAATGGAAAAACATAAACCCCTCATGTGACAATAAGAATGATCTTGAAGAATGGTATTTAAGGAACCTTGAGAACATGTGGAATGAATGATGCATATGAAAAATGAGAAATAAAACTTTCTATGTTTTTACCACTTTTATTTGGTACCAATGTTACTGCAGTTTCGTCCAATAAGAACATTTTCAAACAATTAAATTTAACTTTTGTTGAAAATGTCCTTATAGGAGGAAACTGCAGTAATATTAGTTACAAATAAAAGTGCTGAGAAAGCATATTTCTTATTTTTCATGATAATTTCCTACCATGTATTTACAGCTATATACATCCAGCAATTTACTGAATGATAAATATTTTTCTGAGCCGATAAATTTGAATATTTTCTTGGGTTAGAAAAATTATTTTGCTGTCACAAATGAAAGAGCAGTCCCAGTGACAAAACCGTAATGTATCATTTGGGTAAACCAGAGGCATATCAAAGAGTTAAGAATATTGCTGGAGTTTTTTCCCAACACCAAACCGTTATTTTAACACCTCGACACATGTTTCAATCACCAAGTGATTATCTTCAAGAGGAAGATCTTCCTTTGGTGTAATAATATTCATTACTACACCAAAGGTTCCAAACAGTACATCACAAATTCCATATCATACAACGTACATACTTTTTGGAATTAATAGCGTTTGTATTAACCGAACAAGACCGGTAGTCTTGAATTTCCAGGAGTAGAAATGTTGAGATAAACAAAAAGTGAAATGAATTCTCGCACTGAAGTAATAGACAAACGAGTAGACAAAAAATGATTAAGAGTTTCTACTGAAATCATGAATGGCGATTTTGTAGTCATGATTGGAGAAATTATGCAGGAAAGACTCGATGTTCGGAATAGTTCAAAATAAAGTATAAAATATTAAAATAAATAAGTTATCAAGATGAAAATCACAACAATGTGTTTATAAAGATTCAGTTGTTCATATTCAAATTCTTACATCTCACCTTTCATTAGACTTATCTTCAAAAGAATGCTCGATATGCCTCAAAATTCATTATTTTGTTACATGAACAGCGGAACACCTGTTGGTTAATAAGATTTTTGTGATAATTCACTTATTAATTTCAGACAACTACAAACAGTTTGGTCAATCTTCTGGTATAAAAGATACCAAAAATAGTAAAAAAACTCAATGATGTTATTAGTACTTATTTGTCAGAAACATAGGTTGGGTATTGGGTATTTTAAACTTCCACAATCTGAAATCAGAGTGCCCTTTCTACGCTCGTGTATAAAGTTTCCCATTATAATTTTTGAGTAAGGTGAAAATGCCCAAAGAATGATGATGAAAAACATTGATTTCCTTCACAAAAAATTACTTTTGTTCAATATTGGTTGAGAATATTACGTTCTGTTCATCATTAGTAATCATGCATAATGGATTTATTCAAATGATTTTTATATTGCTATTGCTATTTATTGTATGCCTTTGAAGTGTGCTGATGTTAGGTCTTTGAATTTTTTTCTCAGAGACTATAAAAACTAATGACATTTTTCTTTGTTCTAGGATCCATTGAACTAATCTCCAAACATCCCACGATGGATCAAACTCTATCATCCTTGCAGCAGGTAATGCCTTGCCGAAATATTCAAATCGAACAACTTTATAATCTGTTTGCATACAAAGACGAACCCTACGTAGAAGCGGTCTTCGTTTACGGCGGACCGAGCACGGGAAAATCAATGGTGGTTACATCCCTGCTGGAAAAGCTCGAAATAAAGTACGCCGTCGTGAACTTGATAGAATGCTACTCGTCGAAAATCTTATTCGAGTCCATTCTCAACAAGCTATCCGCTCACAAAATGGACCCTAACAATCCACATCCCTATGCACGATGTGACAACATGATGGACTTTATATCACAATTGCAGAAATGCTCCAGGGAGAATAGCCTCGAAGGATCCGTACTTGTACTGGACAAAGCAGAAGAACTCAGGAATATGGAATTCAATTTATTAGCGGGATTTTTGAGACTCAGAGAACTGTGTGGCATTTCCGTCAGCGTAGTTTTCATATCGGAAATTGTTTTCGAAAAATATTATGCGAGAAGCAACATCGTCGAACCTTTGAAAATTTATTTTCCACAGTATAAAAAAAATGAATTATTAGAAATCCTCTCTATGGACGTTGAAAACGCTAGAGAAATGATTGCTCGTTACTCAAACGAGTTCTTAGACTTCGATTTAAGTTTCTACCAGAATTACTTGAACGCTTTCTTGTCGGTATTCTATCGCGCTTGTCGTGACTTATCGGAACTCCGACACATGTCCAGAGTTAACTTTGTGAAATATTGTCAACCCATCATTAATAAAGAGTACACCATTAACGATAATATGGCCTTGTGGAGGAACATTTCAGGCGTGCTGAAAGCTTCGTTGGAAGTTTTGTACTTAAGAGTAGATCCAACAACTGACATCGAGGACTCTCAAAAAACTCCATTTCCTAAGGATAACGCTGCACAGACTTTGGAACTTCCTTTTTATGCAAAATATCTATTGATAGCAGCCTATTTAGCTAGTTACAATTCCGCCAAAGATGATAAGAGACTTTTTATGAAGTATCATGGAAAAAAGACTAAAAAGATGAAAGATATTAAGTTGAAAAGTAGAGTGAGTGAGCGGTTGAATACTCAGCTTGGACCGAAACCATTCACATTCGATAGATTGCTAGCAATTTTCTACTCAATTTTGGATGAAAATGTTGGCTTCAATAACAACTTATTAGTACAAGTTTCCAGCTTAGTTGAATTGAGGCTTTTGTCTTGTGTCTCCGATTCCTGTTTTCTGGACGGTCAAAAATACAAGTGTAATGTGAATTTTGATTTCATACAGAATATATCGAAAATGGTGGGATTTCAAATCAGAAAATATTTGAGTGACTTCAGTCATATTTGAATAAAAATTTCGATTTTGTAAAGGGTTAATAAAATTATTTTCATATAAAATATTATTGAATGAAACTCTTTCAATTGATACCGAAAAACGTCATAAACAGTATGAAAGTTTTATGATCTCTATCAATTCGGACCAAACAATCGTTACCAAGTAACACGATTATATCAACATGTCATTAAATCGACTCGTAGACATGAGCGCCGTGAGGGACGCAAAGGCCATAAAAAAGGAGACTCATAGAAATGAGATTGAGAATTTTGCGATTTCATGACGTTCAAATCAGGAATATGTTATTGGACTCAATTTTCCGATGTGCCATATCCCAATACCGATAAATATCCTAATGTGTTACTGATCAGAAAACAACATAGAAATCTGTTCCGATCGGTTCAAATCATTTGTATATCTGATATATTGAAAAATGATTAATATTAATGAGAGTTTTGCAACCACGAAGTGTATAAATACAGGGCTATTCAAATTATTTGCTGTAAACGATAAGGGGTAGAGTGTCGGTTAAATTGTGGTAAAGTTGTGTATTTTAGAGACCTATTCAATGATGTAAAGAAATCGAATATAGCTCTTTTGGTTTTGGAGATATACAAGAAAAACCAAAAAATCCCAAATTATTTTTTGCCTATATCTTCTTTATTCGCAGACATATTGAAAATATGTCCACATTTTGCTATTGGCACTTGATCTGGGCTATCAGAATATGTCCATGAATCTTTTATATAGGGTGTCATCTGACTTGGGCCACCCCCATCTTTGAATACGGACCTGTATTTTTGTTCTAGTTTTTGGATCGTAGACGTTCACTTCATACTGAGAAATCAAATTTTATTTTATATTTCAAAATGTTTCGGTAATATGTGATTATAATTGTGTGAATTATTCGTTTTAAATTACGGCCCTAGAAATTGGTTGCCTGAGTTAAATAAAAATACAATAGCAACTTTCACGTCTCTTTATGTACCGTAGAGTTTTTAGTGAGTTTTTTAAATTTTTTAAGTACCTATTCGTATTTCCATTGCTCTGAGCATTTTCTACAATTAACTTCAAAAAAGCAAACGTTTTATGATTATCTGAAACATATCTGTAACAAAAATATATTATATGTGTTTTGATGAGCAGAAAAAGAAATGATAGTGATAATAACATCCGAAACGGACACTATTATTGTAATGTATATCCTGTATATCTTCAGAACCAAAATGGCTTTATTCGATTTTTTACATCGTTGAATAGGTCTCTAAAATACGCAACTTTGCTACAATTTAGCCGACACTCTAACTCTTATCGTTTACGAGATCCCCATGACACGTGTTTCTGGCTATTGACTACATCAGCGCGGTACAACCAAGTGCAGAGATGGGCAACACCTGGTAACCAAAAATCGATGATGCATTATAGAAATTTACATTTTTTCTGCAAACTCTATATAACGTTAAAATTCTACTTTTGCAAAGAAAAAATCTGCGGAAGAATATTGTCAAGAGCTGGATCACTAATATTTTAATTGCTTAATTTCTTGCACGCATTTATTACTGATATTGCCATACCATAGGTGTGGAAAAGGAAATATTAAAGTTTAAGGTCAGCTCATAAAAGAGCACGTGTACCTAGTCGTGATTCTTGAAAAAATTCTATTATCTAACGACAGTGAATCAATGCAAAAAAGTTGTTTGGAACTGGCTGTCTATCAAATGAAAAATAGGTATGTGGTCGAGGTAAATCCTTGACTTCAAGTTCTTAAACCGAATAGGATTCTTATTCTCTCTTGATCTAACCATGAACTAGTAAGGATAACTAAGTAGGTGATGCATAAAAATGGTTCATTTCAAGTCACATTCCAATCAGATTAGTCCACACTCATGTTGACGCAAAAAAAATGTAAGTAAACTATCGGGATGTGTTTTTAAATTCAAAAAATTGAAATCAGATATACTGAAAGGCAACCAATGAAATTGTTCTGCCACTTGAGAAACTAATAAACCTTAGCTTCGACAAAAGTGTGTTTCCAAATATATTGGAAGTAAGCATTTTACAACCGTTATATAAAAGGAGATAATAATGTAATCTCCTACCACCGACCTATATCTTTGCTATCAAATATTACAAAAATTTTCGAAAATGTAATCAAAGCAAAACTTTTGAGCTATTCAAATAAACACTGAAAAGTTATCTCACGATAAGACAATCTATTATGCCTTGATACAAAGTCAGTTAAACTGTGGAATAATAGGTTAGGGGGGTGCAAGTGACGTCTATATTGAAAATCTGAACACAATTCAAAAATAGATTCTTAGAATTATTTTCAACAAACATCCAACTTTTTCAAATGAGAAACTATAAAATGGATACAAAGCTATGGGTATGAGACATTTTTTTTAATTTTTCCTATGTAAATGACTATTCGATAATGAATCTCACAACCACTGATCATTCTTATCTAACCAGAAACAAACAAAAACAGCGAAAAAACAATTGGACAACGAACATTTACTTATCTGCGTCCTTGATTATACTAAATACTGCCATATGATATAAAAAAATTTGCAAGAATTTAACCTCCAAAATGAAAAATGGAATATATCAACACCAATATCATTAATTCATTAACTAACGGAGTCTACTTACAACTGTGCAAAATGAACAAACACAGACATCTTTCAGTCCCTCTATTTCGTTTTATTTCACAGTATTATTGATTTCCAATTAGCAATTTTTTACCTTCAGTTTTGAAAGTCATCAAATGTCAAAACTTTTCAATACTTTTTCTGCATAAGTACTTTAAACATAAAAGTGTACTCAACACATACAAATGTGTTGCGACTCCTCACATCATACTTCGGTGATCATTTCTATTCATCGACAAAAAACAAAATATTTTTTTTTGTTTTTCCTGTATATCTGTGAAAGCAATAATTTCAGTTCGAGTAAAACGTTACTTTCTCTCTATTCAACTTTCTCTAAAATCCTTATCGTTTTTTATATCCACTCGAAAATCACTTAACCGGTGTATAAGTGCGTCAGGAATGATTTTTATTTAATATTATTTTGTATAATGAAGCCCCATGTGCATTACCTGTACTAAATTAGCGTAATTTTCTTTATCTCTAGGTTTTCCACCATCCCTGAATGCCGGATACTCCCAGTCTAGATCCAGGCCGTCAAAGTGATTCAGTCTCAAAAACTTTATAACATTCTTCACCAATTCCTTTCTCCTCTCGGGATTCGCCACCATTGAAGAAAACCTAGAGGAACCTTCATTCCACCCTCCTATGGCAATGAGCGTTTTCAAATTCTTGTTATATGTTTTCAAACCCGTGAATTTGGCATATCCACCTTAAAAAACCCTCGTGATGGTCAGGAATAATAGTAACAAATGTATTTCATTAGTTCGGAGTTCCATTGCCTAATATGATATAAAATGAACTTCCTGAAAGAATCAATAAAATTAAAATGATTGCTGAAAAGATAACAATTATATTGCACAAAAAACTGAAATTACAATGATATAAAAAATACAAGCAACAATTGAAAATTGAACAAATAACAAGGATATTAAAATTGAAAGATTTCAAGCCAAGTTACTACACGTCTGTTAGTATCCACAATCGTATTTGAGGGATGACTGGACTTATTTCCCCCATGCCCCCTCCCGGGTTAAGTGCTCTGGAGCAAAAACTTCGCGCCACAAAATAAATTTTGCGAAGAAAACTTAATACACCATTCCATCCACCCCTGCTCCTCAGGAGCGGTCCTCAGTCCTACTGATGGGCACTTCGGCAAGATTGACATCTGACCGTCTTTGGTCCAAAGTCAGCCATTAGGTGCTATTACTTTACGATCTGTTAAATTATTTAATCTTGACTTTCCTAACTAAATTTTTGCATGGGGTCCCCAAAAACTGATCGGAGACGAGTGCCTTTTTAATCGCGTACGAGTGTTGGTTCTCAGTGAGTCTAAAAGAGAGATTCATTTGAACTGGTTGAGAAATTTTTATACTTACCGGAGCCGCCTGATAGCGACTCGAATTACGGTCTTTATTATTAGCAGCTTTACTTTCAGTCCCATGTTGCTTCTTCGCCCTATAATTGGTATTACGTTTTGTCAGACATATCTAGCCATTCCTATTCTCTGCCGTACGTGAGATCTGAACGGTAATCTTCTGTCTAGGTTGACCCCCAAGTATCTAGCATCGTTGGTCTACGGAAGATCTTGTCCGTTAAGGATGCCTTTTCCTTCCGGGTGTACCATCCTCCGGGTGAACAGTATTGCCTGACTCTTGTCAGGGTTTATACTGATCTTCCACAGGCTGGTACATTCCTTTAATCTATCTGCCTGTTACTGCAAGTATCGACTGGACTTATTCCTTCGAGAGCTGACTATTTATAGATGCTTCCACCTATCCCCTCTTCCTTCTCTCCGCTTCATCGGTTTTAGCGAGGGCTAACCGTTTGATGAGAGTTGGCCGTTTTCCTCTTGATTATAGGTTTCCATATCTTGCGTATCTATACGCTAGCTTGGCTAAATGCATTGTTGGACAACCTAAACCAGTGTTCCTCCTTGTGGATGATTTCAGCTTGAGACCACTTAATGTTATATTGAGGAGTCCAATGTATGATTCTCCGCACTCGCAGGATATCCGGTAAATGCAATTCTTGGAATCACGCGTTTGGTTGCCAGGGATTTCAAATCATTTTATATCAAATTTGACAATGGAAGTCCGAAATAATGAAAAGTAGCAGATAATATCACATGTTCAAATAAATTGAGTATTAAATTAAAGATTGAATTTTGAAATTATTGTACTTACCCTTTTCTATATCTTGGTACTTGTCAAATGGCTTGAGCGTGTTATCTTTGGTGAAGCCCCCGAAGGCGTATATAAGATGTGTACACAAATAGGGGTTGATGTTTTGCGGACTAAATTTCGCAGCGCCAGGTCTGTATATTGACCAATTCGTGTAGTAGCAGACCACGCGCATCTCCTTCGAGCCTGGAAAAGTAAAATTTGTGTCTAAGTGAGGAAGCTTGAAATACATTTTCTGTTTTAATTCTTTGAATACTTTGTAATAGTCTTATTGTTGTGCTTTCAGTTACTTGTAAAGAAAGGAGTTGTAGACTCTGTATGGGGTAAAGTAACGGATTTATCTATCCTCGTGTTCGGTGAAACGCGAAATGACTGTATGTGACATGTTAATAGTAATGATTTTTTTATATTTAGTAAACAACGGAGGTTTATAACAACCTAGCTATAGGCTATATATTATTTTCATTACTATTACCATGGCATTGAGACCATTTATTCATTGGTAACATGTGACAATTTTTTTTTCTCCATTATAAAATATTTTCTTCTCCATGTCAGTATTTTATACTTCATTGTATCAACTATTGTTATATTGTTCATCTTTTATTGTAGAATATGAGGGTAATAGTAAACATCTGAGGGTGATAGTAAATTGTGGAGACGACTTTGAGTGTTTATGCTTCACAAATCTACTGCACTCCACTTTGAGACATAATATACTTCTACCACAGATATTGTAGCTGATTGAGTGGTCCCGCATTTTTGAAATTTTCAAAATACTTCTGGCAATAAGAACCACAATACCTTAGTTAAAATGTTGAATGAAAATACGTGTTCCCTCACAAGAGGTAACAGTAGTGAAGAACTCTCTCCGCGGCAAGTATCAGCACACACTTCGACACATCTGGTCATCGGAACTGTCGAGAAAGAACAAAGTTCCTGCAACAAATATACTTGCCGTTCCAATCTTATTCTACTCGTTTGGGGTAGTGTGGATTCGGGAGGAGCTGTATCAACTCGACGTAAAGACCCGAAAAATGATGCATCTCTATAGGAGTTTGCATCCCAAATCGTCCATTCCACGGTTGTACAGAGAGGCAATGGATTTTTGAGTTTGGAGTGTCTACATGACAGAATGGTACTGGATATAGCCTGTCAGGAGTTCAGATCCCGTTCTCTGCATGGTCCGTCACCATGAGAGAGCAGGAATTGGAACATTTCTCTTTAGGGCAGCTGCCCGAGCAGCTGGTGAACGCGGTTCAGTTTCCGACACTGAATGAGGTAATCTCAAGTCTGTCACCGAGGTGGAACCCGTTCAGCAAAAGCTCATGTAAAAGTCGGAGAGATCACTTCACTTCCGCGGCAACACAAGGATAAGCCAATGCACGGGGTCTTCTTCAACAATATTGAAGACCTAGGCTCATCAAAGCGCCTGACTTTCGCTTTCCTCAGGTTGAATGTGCTGAATCATTACATAACTTTCCATGAATAAATGTTTCAAGTTTATATTAAAAAAAACAAACAACGAAAAAAGATATGTATTGTATTTTGATTTGAATCTTGTTAACAATAGGCATCTTAGTTCCAAAGATAAAGTGTTGCATATGGTATATATTCGATGTGGAAAACAATGTTTGCAAACTTCAGTTTTGAACTTCAGTTGCGTTAGGGAAATATGATTGTATGATGTGAATAGTAGAGTTTCTGGTATATAATTTTGTGGAACAAACAAGCAGCTCTAAAAAGTCTTCTCTGCGCCATATTCAACCAGCAGTTAATTAGTTTATTTGAAATTCTTTCGCGTCTACGAACACCATATATGAGTATTAGGCAGGATTAACTCATAAGTAATTTTTTCTACAAACGTACTATAATGATAGACTTATATGCCCATAATCCGATTCATAATAAAATCCAGTATGATACAGATTTTCCATAACGATACAGATGTTTAATCAATAGAATATGATATCAGCAATACAAAAGAATTACCATCAACTTCTTCACACATATGGGAGAAAGCAGAAAATGTACTATAAAATATTTTACTCCAAAAATCTAAAAAAAGTGTACGAAAAACTATATCAATGGTTTACGGACTGGAGGAATGCGAATAATATCTCAACATTTTCCCAAAACTTTATCCAATGATAAAATCGTTGGTGAATATCAAACATGATATATACATTTCTCAATGAAGCTACAAACTTCATCAAAGCGAAAGTCCGAAGGATATATTTATGAAAGTATTTATGGAAGTATCTACCTAACATTGCATTTTTTTAAATGTTGTTATGATAACATTTCCATTCGACTCATGCATGATTTTTTCATCAATTCATAGAAAATTCAAAACGGTAACTCATGTTCCATTTTTTCTTTTTCCAACGCAGCTGGCTCCCTAGTTGGAATATTTGAAAATTCTCTTTTATTGCACTTCTACAATGTAAAATGAACCTACATACAAAATTTCAGCTTCCAAAAATATACCGGTACAGAGAAAAGGTAATTTTCATATGTAAACGTTCCCTTTTTTTTCCTGAATTGGGGATCTCCAGTTGGATTATTCAAAAATTCATTATATTGCACATCTACAACATAAAACGAACGTACACACAAAATTTCAGCCTCCGAAAAAATAGCGGTATGGAAAAATGGTGATGAAAATTTAATTTTTATATGTAAACGCACGTAACACATACGTAAGTGTGGTATCATCACTTAAAATATTCAAAAATCCTTTCTTTTGTACATCTACAACATAAAACGAATCTACGTACAAAATTTGGAACAGCAGAAAGAAGGAATTCCCGCCTCGACATAGGCGTCGGCGTATTATTTTTCAGTGGTATTTTTTCAATTACTTATTCTTATAATCATAGCAATTGATCACCCCATGAAAAAGTTATATCAACTGAATTTTTCCACCATGGGTAATTATGAAAAACTTCGAAATTTCAGGTACCTAGTTGATTTCCGAGTCGAAAACTCTAAAATACAATGAAAACACAAATAATCACACCGAATTCTCGTCAAACATATATTTACAAAATAATAGAGGCCAACAAAATTGC
>WOGO01004970.1:0-12824 GCA_015342085.1 Leptinotarsa defecta | reverse complement strand
CTGAGAATTAAGTGGGGAATGGGAAAAAATACCAACGTGTTCCAAACAGAACTGGCTGATATCTCAATTGCCACAAAATAAATAATAAGGAAAGGTATTTCTGACAAAAACATAACAATCTGCACTGATAACAGACAAGCCCTATTATTTTTGAACAGATAACGTGTTACCTCAGTGCTAGTACTGGAGTGCCACCAAGATTTAGCCAAAGCCTCGGTAGAAAATAACATCATCCTGAGGTGGGTTAAAGGGCACGAAAGGAGTGAAGGTAATCTCATTGCCGACTCTTTAACCAAGGAAGCGGCTGGACTAAGAATTTTAGGACCCAGTGGCACCTACGGCCTGATGACTTCGACAACTGCGGAACCAGCCAATCAATGGGATGAAATCAAAGGATGCAATTTGCCAGGATCACCCTGTGCGACCCTGGGATGCTGGCACCGAGGAAATATCTGGCAATGACCAGGAAAAACCTACGCTTAACAGTAGGATTTCTAACTGGCCCCTGTCAACTAAGGAAACACCTCCATAATGTGTGCATAGTGAAAAAACCTCTATGCAGGATGTGTGAAAAGGACGATGAAATTGTCAGGCATGTCCTATGCGAATGTCCGGAGTTATCGTCAATAAGGCTGTGTGTGTTCGCGAGTCTTGGCCTACACCTGCCGATATGAAAGAGATGTCTCCCAGAGACATGTACACCTTCATGGAAAGGAAGTGCTGTGGGCTTACACTCACCCTCCCTACTCTACGGACACATATACTCAGGGTTATCGTCATCAATTTTTTTTTCAAAAACGGACCTGTATTTTTTTTTCAACAAATTGTGATGCTTTTTTCACGACGTTTCACTCAAGAAATATATCAGTATAACTTTGTTGAAATGTAACTTAAATTTGATATCTAGGTGATTACTCGATTTGTTTTTTACGAAGTGAAAAACATAATTTGAAGTCTGAAATAAATATTCAATAATAAATTGTGAAAAAATTTCAATAGTCTATTATTCAACTCTGAAATTTCAAGAAAGTCGCAAATCGTTTATTAGACAACATATTGTAATCATTTGAATCAAGTAACCTATTCCTCTTACTTTTATTCAGTTCATTGTACCTACCCGAAATATTGAAAATCAATACTAAAATAATAATATCGTTATATTATTTCTCTGAGTGGAGGAACACAACAGGAAAAAAGAATTATTTATTTCATTCGAATTGGAAGATGTATGGAGTAGTTCAATATGCATTGATGAAAGAAGGATTGAAAGAGGTGTCCGAGCTTGCTATGAAAAGTACATGAACTTGTTTGGAAAAAAAATGATGAGGGTGGCTCCAAGACGTTGTATGGAAAATAAAATTATATTGTAGCCCTCATGGCTACACCATTAGTCGTCACCATTGGGATCTCGGAAACTATGAGAGATACGAAGATTATTAAATTGGGGCAAAGTTGCGCATTCACCTGACTAACAATATGCCGTTGAGAAAGTTCTGAGAATCCGAGTAATTCCGGAGATATCCGGAAAAAACAGAAATTTCGGAAAATTGTTTTTATTTTTTTGGGCTTTATTTTTTGAAGTATTCGAAACTGAATTGCATTTTCATGTAGCCACTTTTTCTATGGTACATAATGGTGTTTTCAGATTTGCTATCCAACGTTTCATCTTCGGGCTACCATCATCAACTTTATTTTTTCTTATGAGCGCTATATTGAATTCTTTCTGTTTTGAATAGAACCAGATTTAACCTTTTCAATGGAGTATCAAAAGTTATCATTCTTTTTCGGAAAATTGGAGACATTGAAAAAAAATAATTCCTATCATAATAGGCTTTGACTTTAATTTTTCTAAATTTGACTTTCAATTTGTTACACTAAATGACATTTTGTTATTGTACAAGTCATTGAATTTTTGGCGAAAAATTCCATTCACGAATGAAGAAGGAAGAGATATTATAACAATTTAATTCAAATACGATAGAAATAGTGTTAGGCCATCGGAAATGTATTTAAATTTGTATCCCGAAAGACGACAACCACATCGAACTAAGTTCAAGTTATTGGATCAAAATCTCACCGAGTTAGATTTATTTGAAGAGCCGAGGAAAAATACGGAGACAGAATGGACCAGGAAACTAAAGAAAGTTTGATATATGAGGTATGTATGAGATAACACATTGTGTCCTTCTCAATAAAATTCAATAATTTGCAGATAAACATAAACCCGGGAGAATCTACAAGTCAAATTTCCTCCGAAATGAATATTTGTCATATAAGTGCTTGGAGACATCTCAAAAAAGCGGTTTGAAATGTTACAAAATACACATTTCTCGAAAATCCTGGTGATACCAAAAGGCAATTAGGATTTTGTAATTGGCTAATGAGAAGCCCTGATTTTCCTGTTTTCCCGGAAAATTTTATTTGGACAGATGAAAGCACTTTTACGAATTGTGGGATATCCAACCTAAATAACGAACACATTTGGAACCTAAACAATCCCAAGCAGTGCCAAAAAATTCGACCTCAAGTGCGATTCAGTATTAACGTGTGGGTAGGATTTTACAAAGATTGAATTTTGGGTCCTCATTTATTTTACGGAATTCTGAATGGAGAAACCTATCACCAGTTTTTAATGTCGATTTTCGAAGACTATTAGGATGATCTACCTTTGGCTAACCATAACATCATCTGGTTCCAACATGATGGTGCTTCACCGCACACTACCAGACGTGATACATGGATAGGGAATAATGGGCCGGTGAGGTGGCCAGCAAGGTCTCCAGACTTAAGTGTTATAGATACATTCTTATGGGGTACACTGAAAAATAGAGTTCATGGTCAGAAGGAATATCAAAATATTGGGGACCTTCAACATAGCATTGTAAGAGAGTTCGGAAGATTGAGGGGGAGGGAAATTGATCGTGCAGTGAATACTTTTCAAAGAAGGGCACAGTTATGTTATCATGAATAAGGCCAGCATTTTGAGTATTTGCTGTGATTCACTTTTGTCTTTACATCTTAGTTAATTAGTTTTATTTGTTCAAAGTTCTATTTTCATTGAAAAGGACACAATACCTAATTTACCTCCTACACACCTCGTTTATCAAATTTTGATTGCTGATTCTGTCTCCGTATTTTTATTGGCTTTTTAAACGAACCAAACTCGGTGAGATTTTGATTCCATAGTTCATATGGTTGTCATCTTTCGGGAAACAACTTTAAATACATTTCCGATGTCCTAACACTGTTTCTATCTTATTTGTAATAAATTTGAATCATATCTCTTTGTCTTTCATTCGTAAAAGCCATTTTTCGCCAAAAATTCAATGACTTGTACAATAACAAAATGTCACTGAGTGTAACAAATTGAAAGTCAAATTCAGAAACATCAAAGTCAAAACATATTATGATAAGAATAATTTTTTTTCAATATCTCCAATTTTTTGAAAAAAAATGAATACTTCTGATACATCATTGAAAAGGTTAAATCTCGTTCTATTCAAAACAGAAAGAATCCAATGTAGCGCCCATAGGAAAAAATAAAGTTGATGATGTTGGCCGGAAGACGAAACGTCGGATAGAAAATCTGAAAACACCATTATGTAGCAGGGTAAAGTGGCAATGTGGAAGTGCAATTTATTTTTGAATCCTTCGAAAAATAAAACCAGAAAAAAATAAAAACCATTTTCCGAAACCTCTGTTTTTTCCGGATATCTCCGGATATACTCGGAATTTCAGAACTTTCTCAACGTCATATTGCCGCAACTTTGCCCCAATTCAACCATCTTCTTATCTCTCATAGTTTCCGAGTACCCAATGGCGACGATCGAATTTGAAACCCCTGTATTCTCCGTTCCATATTTTGTATAACAAAGATTCCAGAGCAAACAGTCATAATCAGCCATTTACAATGTTTTGAATTATTACGAGTACGATTCACGATAGACGGATTTCTAAACATAATCCTATTGCATCCTAAAAAGTACATTTTTTGTCTTATTTGACCCTTACTGTATCTTCTACCATATTTTTTATTCCACCACTTTATTCGAGCTAAGCTGACAATCAACCCCAATCGAGTAAGTTGTTCTAAAGCCTTTGAAATTCTCCTCACAGTATAGTTTTTAAGTATGAAAATTGTGATTGAAATTTTTATGAAAGATGAAATTTGAGAGTTTGAAGTTTTTCAGTTCCTTACTCATCAGCTACTTTGATTACATTTTAAAACTAATTATCACCTGCATCTATATTTTTCTCAACCTATTCCGATCCATTTTCGGAACAACTCGTCAATTAAAAGACTGGTGAACTGGATGGAAACTCATCTTATTGCTTTTTTTGTCTATACGAGCACTCTCATGTATTGCATTTATATATTTTGTAACAAAGTGATGAATGTAGCCGTTAACTACGTGGTAGATCACCATGAAAAATGAGAAATAAAACTTTCCATGTTTTTTACCACTTTTATTCGTAATTAATGTTGTTACTGCAGTTTCACAATTACAATAAACTGTTTATTGTTCGAAAATGTCCTTATATGACGAAACTGCAGTAACAACATTAGTTACAACTAAAAGTGGTGATAAACATAGGAAAGTTTTATTTCTCATTTTTTATTTTGTAATACTTTGACGACTCCTATATCATTGATCATTTCAAGGAATAAATATATTGTATTGTATTGCATCGTATGTACCTAAATTTGCTCGCTTTCAGTTCTAGGTGATGAAGAAATTTAGAGAATAGTTTTATCATTACTGGAACTAAAATCGTTTCCATTCATGACACATAATTCATCGAGATTTCGCCAAATATCCAGAAACTAAAATATGTATCATTGTATCTTCTGTTTATTCACTTGTTGATTTTGTTCATTTGGAATTCTTTTTCTTGGAGCCAATTCTACTAGAATTTTCGGGTGGAAAATGTGTGTTTCAAATTCTCTAAAACTAAAATACTAAAAATCTAAATAATAAATATTGCAACAATATAATCACATTAACAGTCGACATGTCTTTGGTCTTTCTGAGATATTGGTACCTTTGAAAATATTTGGCAGCTCCTGAAAAATCTGTTTTATATTCTTTCTTTCGCATCTGGATTGGAAAGGCTACATTATACATGGAAGGAGTCTTGTTTGTTCATGTAATTATCTTTGATTAAAAATGTTACTTTATTGCTTTGATAGATTTACAGTGATAAAAGATTCAATTTTTTTTTTATTTATCAGTTAATAACTCAATGATAGATTAGAAATAAATTAATGCTCAAAAGATTTGAATGACTTGCACGTAAATCACAAACTCTAACGAGATATTTCTTTACATTTTGTAAGAACTGTTTTTGAAAATGTAAGATACGCATTTACATTTTTGAATGAATCAATATCACCTGATAAATATAAGCTTTTTGAATTTTCTATTTTTCGAAATTAAAATCTGATGTTGGTTTTTTCAATAACCTAAATATACAATACCATCTCTATAATATACAGAATCACCAAACCGCCAAGAATGACGTTTGTTAGGTAAACTTGAGATTATCACAAAATTTTCAAGATACGTGATGATGAATCTTTCTTCCTTTGATAAAATGAATGAATGAATTTTAAAACGTAAAATTCATGAAATATCAAGTTATTTATCAAAAAAAAAAACATTGTGATGTGTGATTTCCACTTAAGAGTTTACAAAACTGCGACATCTGTTTCGCTCTTCAAGATTAGAGTATTGTGACACCGAAACACGTGTCGCGATTTTGTAAACATTCATATTGAATGTTCATTTTGAAAACGTTATAATGGATTTTCATCAAGTATTGGTCATATTCCCAAAATAACTCCAAACCTGGAAAGTCCATACCCACAATACTCCATCTATCTATTCTCGAAACTACAAAGTCTAAGCTCACGATTTTACATACCTAACACTCACAATAATTCCACTCATAAATCTCAAATCCACAGAACCCAAACTAACATTCCCAAACTTCAAATCCCAGACTCACAAACCAAATTGACCTATTTTAACTATATCCAAAAACTAATATTGAAAAATTAAAACTCTGAAACCTCTAATAGACCTCCGTGCATAAGAAAGTAGTCATAAACTTTTTTTCACATTTTCCTATGGGTTGGATGTATTAATAACTGAAAATGTTTTCTTTTTCTCAAAGGCGATAAAATGTTCACAATACCCCAACTTCAGGATTTTTTTCGTTTCTCACTCTATGATGAACAACATTTATGTACAGTTCGTGATAGTAAGTAATTTTTGACATGTTATTGATGTTTTGCCGAAAACTTATTACTTTTCTAGATCACAGTTGTAGATTAAAAATAGTTAAAATATGACTTCACTAGATGATATTTTTCTCGAATTTCATTCATAGCGAATAATTTTCTCGCTCTACGGAAACATCTACATATACTTTTTTAATATGAAAATTAAAACATTTTCGTTCCTTAGAAGTATGGTCTGCTTTTCAGAACGACAGTTTTGTTAAATGACTCTCCCCTTCGTATATTCTGCTCAAATGACATATCTTCTGTACCTTCATCAATAACTGATACAATACTTATTGTTACTTTGCATAGAGTACTATTACGGAATAATTTTACTATTTTAGTGATTTCGTGATTCGTTGTCAGGAGGTGTCGGTAGGCCATTAATTCACATTTTAAGATGTTTAAAATATTAGTATTATATTTCCTAATTTAGAGAACTTTCCATTACCTAATTCAAGCAGTCATCCTGTTTCATAAAATGCATTCAACAGAAAATATCAGAATGTTTCAATTTGAGTCAATCTGTTGAACGTCGGGAATGACACAACGTTCAGTTCTAGGTCCACTACCTTTCTCTATTTATACCAGTCAGCTCGTTAACTCCCTCACACATTGTTTTTCTCATCTATACGCAGACGACACCCAGATCTATATTTCCTTCAAACCTGAAAACGCTGATTAGTTGATAAAGACATAAAAAATTTCGTCGAAACTGCAACCAATCATTATCTAGTTAAAAACCTAAGTAAGTCAAATGTTTTAATCTTTGGGCCAAAAAATGCCAGGAAGATAATTGAAGACGAAGTGAAAATAACAATACTTGACACAGACCTGTCAATTGTAGATGAAGTGAAAAGTCTGGGGCTTATTCTCGAAAGTAATTTAAGATTCGATACCCATGTGAAACACTTATTCAAAAGGCTTATGGAAAGAGGAAAGTTCCTACAACGGCAACAAGAATAATGTTATGTGATAGTTTAATATGCGTTATAAGTAAAAATTGCTTTTTAATTATTCGAAGTGAAAATTTGGAATTTTTCTGTTTTGAGAATGCAAAAAAATTTACATTCTTTTCTAAGTCGAACTCGTTTATATAGAATAACATTATTCAACTAAAGTTGTTTTTTCCAAACTATACCTCTGAGTGCATGGCAAAATCCTATTATAACACAGATACTCAATAATGAGGTTATCAACTTATATTGTTTTAATCCCACACACACTATTCGAGCAACGACATCGGATTTGAAGTATTAACTCTACATATTTGAACTATTTTTTGAAACGAACTTGTTTGTTCCATTTAAGTGTGCATCTTTAATAGTTTCTATGATACAGCCGTTAATAAGTAAACAAATTGAATGACTGCTTTGATTTATTGTAGTGAAAATTTTGTTTATTCAATGAACAAACTAGGTATGAAGTATGTTGAGCCGTTTATTCAAAATTACTATCAATAAGAGAAACAAAGTTCCGGGAGTCAACAATTTATTTAAAAAAAATGTTTTTCTATAATATTCCAATAACGCTGAAAGTTGTTTATAAAATTTTTTCAAACTGTTTTTTATGTTTGAAACTTTCCACAATCTGAAAAAATGAAAGATAGTTCAGCAGATAATCTGCTGAGATAGAATTTTACGTTATAAAACCGATAGGAAATGCATCGTATAATTTTTTATTTCATTCTGTCTTTATGATTTTCATGAATAAATTGAATAACAAATTTTATTTGTCAGTTCAGAATAATAGTACCAATTTCTACCAATTATTGCTCATTTTGCTCATTTTTGCACTCATTTTCACTCAGACATAAATTATTTTGAATTGCGGTTCCTGCTCAATGTATTTCTTCTTCTAGAGCATTCTCACATTACATACCACATACTATCAAGCAGACACTCCAGCTGTGAAAATTAACAACTTTTTCCCGAACTTCCCTTACGGTAGCAAAAACTAATTCAACTGGAAAATTTTATTATTTTGTTTTATTTTTCATCGACTAATATTCTTTGATTTCTTTTAAAAATAGTAAATCTCATTGTACTAATATGGAAAATCATAAAGTCATTCAAAACTCGTGATGGGGAATCAGAAAGATCATCAACAAGAAATCCTGCTCAATTTATAAAATGCAAAATGGCGGCAAAATATTTAGGTGAGCAATAAGCCCCCTAATGGATTACTGATATTTTCGCTGAATATATGAAAATTTTTCTTTATAATTATTCATGATTGAGTCACATTTTTCCCAAATAATCCGTTAATTTTCAAATGAGTGAGTATATCACCAAGTTAATTCCACCTCAATAAGATCTTTGTTAACTACTTAAGCGAAAAATGACTTAACCTCTTTTGTCGGAAAAGCAAAGAGTATATAGAAGTAATAAATTTCAAGTTATGTGAAGACTTAAATATGTTCAAATTTTACTCAATTCTATCAATTTCAATTTATTTAAACCAATAAAATTATCAAATAATAATTTGAATGTTTGCTCAGCTATACCATATACGAGTATGAATTCAGATTTGGCAACCCCCAGCAATATTTTTTTATAGTAATATCTCCTCAACATCCAAATAGTTTAATTTTTTCCTGTAGTTATTCGTCATAACAATAATTTCCATTCAGCATAGAAACATCAATATTCTCAGTGTTCCCATTCCAGATTCTATGAAAGTTAATAACTTTACTGTTAATAATAGTTCTCTCAGATTCAAAAAGGGTACCAATCCACTTCTACAATTCTGACTAGAATGTAGCCAAATGCCAAAACTTTTCAAAAGCACCTGCTTTACAAAATAACTTTACACGTTTTCATTTCTAAAAAAATCAACGATCTAAAAGTTTCACCTCGTCCAATCATCGCTAGAAGAAAGCGGTGAAAATGCTGATCCTTGATTGTGAATTCTCGTCATGCCGAGATCCGGACTCTCAGCTATTTTCAACTCAGATTTTCTCAAGCTCTTACCTTCATTACCCATAATGGAGTCGATGGAGAACCCATTCTTGTTCTTCTTCATCTTCGTGGCTATGAACTCCTCCGAATCAGAAACTGACGAAATATTAGGAGCCTGAACAGGAACGGGCTTGCATAAAGTAGGCTGCGGCAGCAGTCCTAGATGGCTGAGATTCAGCCTGGACAGATCCATGGGGCTCAGCAACGGTAGATTGTTGGGTAGATTTGATGGAATTCCCGGAATGTACGGGTAAGGATTGTGCATGCTGGCGTGGCTAAAAATACTGTGGTGGTAGTTTTCCTGACTGGATAAAAAAGAGGCGACCATTGCTGAGGCATGGTGGTCCCTCAGCATCAGGTTGGGGGATGGTCTCTTATAGCGCTTTCTTCTACGCAAGAAACTGCCATTATCAAACATATCCTCCGCTAGCGGGTCCAAAGTCCAGTAGTTACCTTTTCCTGGATTGCCAGGCTCCCTTGGGATTTTGATGAAGCAATCGTTGAGCGACAGGTTGTGTCTGATGGAATTCTGCCAGGCGGGAAATTTTTCCCTGTAGTAATGAAAGCGGGACATTATGAACTCACAAATCCCGCTCAGAGTAAGTTTTTTGTGCGGTGATTGCAAAATAGCCATTGTTATCAGAGCTATGTAAGAATACGGTGGTTTTATCAGCTGGTGATTGTTTTTCTTCCCGGATTTTTCCTTCTCACTTTTTATCTCTTGCGCCTCGACGTTGGATCCTCTCAGATCCAGCGGACTGTCCGGAATCGGGTACCGTTGGTCGAAAAGTTCGCCTTGCTTGATGTCATCTGCCGTCAGATGACGACAGCTATCGTCCATCATGAGCATACGTATCACTGAACAAAGTCACTGTTATCACTTATGTTTCCTCTGCTACCGCACCGTCTCTACAATCTAGTTTTGATCAACACAATTCGGGTGTCGTGTTATCAATGAAAGGAATGCACCGTGTGAAAACTTGAATATTTGTTATCTTCGAATCACTGAACTCTGCAGATAAGCTAGATTTCGTACATCCGCGTATGAACAGCGACTGGGAAACAGATTAGATCTGAGGCAGTCGCTTTCTGGAAATGTTATCCTAATATTATGATGACAAGAACAATGATGGTTCAAGCCACCACATTTCCGGCTGCTGTGAGAGAAAACAAAGCGGTAAGAGTGGGGATACACGCGGGGACCCGCCCACTATACCCCTAGGAACGCCCATTTCACCCCTAAGGTATCAGGTTTACGTTCGGATTTTCGCGTTCCTCAAGTGGAATTGTTATTCGGACTGAAAGTTCATTGATTTTTCTTTCGCTTTGTGTAAACGACCTCCCTTCTCTAAATAAAATGGCACAAGGGGTTGGTAAATCAAGTATTCCAAGTAATTTTCATGCACTGAAGCTGGGGTTGTCGTTTTCTATTTATGTCCACAATATTCTTGATGGTGTATTGTGCGCGTGTATTGTTTTTATCGTAATAGTTCAGTTATACAGAGTGTCTTACATATTTGTTCTCTACTGACAGAAAATTATTTTTGAAAATAACTTTTCTTTTCAAATAGTATTTTTTGAATGCAGAAATTCATTATCCGAGAAGAATTTATTATTTGACAGATAAGCATGAAACGGATAATGAAAAATAATCCATGTCTTCGGCGAAGCTTTGTAGATTAATTTTTTGATTCTTCAGAGTTATTAAACCACATGTGAAAGTAAAATTCACAGATATTGAACAGGTGAACAAAAAATCGTACGGAATACATGAAGGGTAAAAACGTTAGGTAGTATTTCTTCAAATACAATTTGTAATGAAGAATCAAAACAAAACCTACTGAAAAACAATAAAAATTCAAGAACATAGTTGCCATATCTTCAAATTTCCAAAGAATTTGAAAATTATCTTTTGTTCAAGTTCATATCTGTTCAGACCATTTGTTATGAAATTCAAAACTAATGGTGGAATAGTGAGTTTTGCTGACTTTACTGTCATTTTTTATACCGGTGAGACAAGAGATGACCTCAAACTTGAAATTGAAAAATATTTAAATTACATCATCGACTGGTTCAATCATAAATTGTTAACTATCAATTTTGATAAAACTATATTTATGCCTATCACAAGTAATATAAACGTTATATTTACGTTTTCACTACGAAAAACTACTGTGTTAGCGAATCATGTCGTGATATTTTTTAAATGAAATTTGTGAAATCAAGCCGGGAACAGACATGCGGTATTCGACTAATCGCGATTATTCGCTATTCGCTAGCAACTCGGCAGTTGGCAAGCAGGGAGGATACATATATGCGGAGTATTTGCCAAATATTGCCACGTGTGGGAACAACAAATATTCGTTCATGTCAACTTTAATGTATTGAATAAAAACACGTTTGTCTAATTACCACTAATTAATTTCATTTATACGACCGGTTTCGGGTTTAACCCTATTATCAAGTATAAACCCGTTTAAACCCGAAACCGGCCATATAAACAAAATTAACTAGTGATAATTACACAAAACTATTTTTATTCATTTCTTTAAAGTGATCATAAATAACTACAAAATGAACAAGTCATCAATCACACAAATTCATTCATTTTAAAATGGAAAGTGAAACAATTGATGCTGCAGCTGTTAAAGTGATGAGTTATGCTTATATGCAGTTAATGAAAAAAGGGAATCCTACAAGAAGGAGAAGAAGGTGGTGGATTGTACCAATTAATCGAAGCAGACAACGGTAGGTTTTGGAATTATTGTGGAATAACTTTTGGTAAATTTAAAAATTCAACCGAACCAATTAAACTAAAAACTATGAAAATAAAGAAAAGTTCGTTGAAAAAGGAAAAATAAGTAACAACATTATTAGATATATTGTTCAACTAACCATCAAAAACACTACTTGTCTTCATAGGTACTTTTTAATTGTTCTTTTGAAATTATTAGCTCTGTTGAGTTCATAAATTCACCATCAAAGACCCTAATATTGATTTTGATTTGAAATGTTATGGAATACACTATTTTTAGATATGATGGAACACAATTCATGGCAGATTTGTTGAAGGAACCATTTGGCACATTCGAAAACTTTGGACTCATGTGTATATCGACAGCAATCGCAAATGTTTGTCTCCTTTGAGTCCGCCTAACACCGAAATAACATCGAATAGCGAATATTCGCCATGTTAAACCCATACATACTAGTCGCTATTTGCTGAACATTGAATAATTGGTATTCAGGATTTGCAGAATACCGCATGTCTGTTCCCGGCTTTAAATCGTAAGGTGTAGTTCATGAAATGATATAAAAGGTCCACTCAACTACAGATATTAAGAAGTGAAGAATCATAGCAGAATAGTTATATAGATACGTCTTCTAAAGATGTAGAATTTTTAGGGATAAAAATGCAGTTATATAGATGTCAGTAATAATCTGAGCACCTTACCACAAACCACTTACTCTATAGACGCTTCACGGCAATGGTATTGGTCGAAGATGCTTTTGTAGTTCGTTGTTCCTACCTGTAGAGGTCCCAGCAATAATTTGTCAAACTATGAGCATGCGTAGTT
>WOGO01004969.1:0-12824 GCA_015342085.1 Leptinotarsa defecta | reverse complement strand
GATGTACAATGGGTCACATGTGGCCTAAGTGCGTGGGCTCACACTCACCCTCCCTACTCTACAGATACAGAATCTCTCCGAATCCTTTCCTGAATCGATTACGTCACACGTTTCTCTCTCCCACTCCCACTCCAATCGGATATCACGAAAATTACAAAAAATTTAGCGCCATAAGAAAATACATAGGATTTTGGGCTAGGAACAAATTTGATTTAAATTTCTCGATGAGCGCGCGGTAGCTTCTGATTTATTGACCGACAGACGGCAAAATTGAAGAAGTAGGGACGACTACGTCACACCTACCTTGAGTTGGGTGTTCCACAAGGTTCCAATCGGATGTCGTTAAATCGCCAGAATGAAGCGCCATGAGAAAATACATGGTATTTCATTCATTCAAGGGGGTACATGATGAAGTGGAAAAGGTAACGGAAGCCTATAGACGGAACATAACTTTATAAACATAAGAAATGCTTAACAGGGAAAGTTAGTAGATATATCGTCAGGAAGGAAAATAATGATCAGGAGACAATGTCTTTAAATTATATACAACAAAGTCAGAAAAGCTGCAGCAATATGAAGGTAACAAATATGGGGGAACAGAGTAAATCACAGTGGACTACGAAGGCAACTGATTGCTGCGCAAAGGTGCTTTCTGTTTAGCAACAGGCGCTGCAATAACGGTTCCCATAGGACGATGTCGTCACCGGCACTGCTGTATGTGGAGGTCCGGGATAGATATGAGGGGATAATCTAAGGGTATCGAAAGATTTGGGCAAGAGTGAAAGGAGGTGACAGAATGAAAAGTGAATTATCATAGCTGTGGTAGACGTCTATATAGATACCGGAGTGAAGAGATATGAAGGAAGGGAGGGGATTGGATGAGTCCACCAACGAAAAATAGTGAAAATCTCGGCCCCGAAAGACTGGACCGTCTTGTCACATTGAGCAGAGCTTACAGGTAGGGAGAAGATGATCAAGAAATTGTGACTCAGAGGAGACTGTGAAATAGGTTATGAGTAGAAAAGATATGAATAAAAGGATAGTATAAATGCAAAAGAGAGACTGGGAAGGGAAAACCTGGAACGAATGGAAGAGAGGACATGAAAAAAAGAAAGAAATTGTGAAAGAGAAGAGTGGATGAAATTCAAGACCCAAATGCCACCACCAGCCACCTAAATGGTGGCTGGTGGTTGTTGATCCACTGATGCACTTATTCTCATAGGTGTAGTATTCGGCAGGCCATATGAGTAAGGTATATGGAAGCGAATATCATTTTTGTAGATTATATTAGTTTCTTAGTTTGAACTAGTAAGTTAATTAAAACCGTAAGTGACTGTTGTCATTATGATCATGTGATGACAAACAAATAAATTCTATACGGTATATTGATGTAAATGAAGTATTGCACTTTTTCTAGCCGATTTTCTACCCTTCAGATGTGAATGGTTATGCCTAGCTTAGATGCCTTACAGCCAGGAAATCATCATAATGTATATTTTTGTTGAGTATCATTACAAGATCAGAAATCGATATCTGCTATCGGACAATGGTTACCTTTGTCTTTTATCTGGTGTGGTTTGTCGATTTTTCATTTCTTTTCAGAATGATTTGATTTTCATTACTTCTTTCAGATTTAGAAGTAAATTCTTTTGGTCGACTCTTTCTCCATATATCATGGCACCTAATCTCTTCCAATAGTTCTTCTGCAGGGACCTCTTATATCCGCAGTTATATTAACGCCTCTTCCTGGAGGAATCGCTCTATTTATAGATGATTTGTTTGAGCTTTTCGACTTCCTAGTTCGACGTTGCTCATTCGGATATAGTAACCATTCTCAACTGCATATCCATTTCTTCAGTCCTTTTCCATGGCCTTGAATTATAGTGCAGCAATCAATTAGGTATTTTCGTGAACTCAAGGTTTGCTCGTGCCTGCTTCGGAGTTGTATTTGATATACTCGATCCAAATATTATTTTCCGTAACGTATATTTAGAGCTACGGATTGCTACTTTCGAGAATGTTATAGACGAGTTGGAATATTATTTCCAAAGCATGCCTTTGTATGCTGGAAGTAAATGACTGCACCATTCATCTTGTTATGATTATTTGTATTGCTCTTTGGTGCCTTTCCATTGAAACTTTCAATTTTGGCGTTTTATGAGATTAAAACCAACGATCAATAAGCCATTACTCTTTCTTTAACTATATTGTCACTTGAGATGTTTTTCTTTCATCAAACATTTACGTTTTGAGTTATTCCCGAAAACCTAGACGTGGGTTCATTTGTTGCAAAATTGACACATTCACTCGTGAATGAATCGAAAAGTACTGGCTTTCTAGACAAACTTTGTGAAACAAAAGTTTCTTAGAATTAGTCAATTCGTCCATTCCCGAGCAAATTTTGTTAGTACTTACTACTCATACCGTTGTTATCACCATTTTAACGAACCATCGCTATTACCACTTGCCAACTCGTCGCCTTCCTTGCTTTCACATTCTGAATAAATTTAATCAGTCAGTAGTTCGCGTAAGTAGATGAATATAAGAGAACTTGGGCGTTAGTTAATGGCTTATCAGTGTTAACGGTGGCTTTATCGCTGTGTGAGATATAACGATTCGGGTGTGCTTATGATAGCAATAATAAGATGTACAGGGTGTCGTTTCAAAACACATCAATCAAATGTTGTACAGGGTGTGTAGCTTCGAAGTAGAAAACATAACTGCCAGCGTTAAAGAAAAACACATGGCTGCCATCGCGGTATACATATTGTGTGCAGCGTTATAGAAAAAAAAATGACGGCTAACTTTAGAGAAAAAACATGGTTGCTATGGAGGTATACAGGATGTGTTTGCAGCGTTGAAGAAAGGTTGCCATGGGAGTGACATGGTGTGTGAGCGTTGAAGAAAAAACATGGTTGCCAGCGTTAAAAAAAACATAACTGTCATTGCAACATACAGGTGTATAGCGTAAAAAAACCATGACAGCTAACGTAACGATGATGGGGGCCATAAAAATTAACAAAGTTTCGGATCTATACGATTCATCGAAAAATAAACACTTCCGGTTTATAAAAACTGAGATAGAAGAAAACTAATGGTGAATTAGGATTGCCCATATGGAAAAGAGTTCAAATCTACAATAAAATGAACATTTCAGGTTTTCACTTCAGGTCATTCGATTTCGATAATTTCGACATCAATGGATTCGTCTCGATGCCAAGAAACCTATTTAAGCATTTTCAAAAGTGTAAAAGACATAGGAGGCTAACTTTGTTATCAGAGAAGATAGAAGGGGGATGTGGGTACTCTAACCTCACAACTTTTACTGGAGAACATGAAAATGAAGAGCATAGGCATGTAACATGCATTTTATTCATTTTGGTAGTACATTATAAAATCATTTATGAAAAATATCAATATTATTGAGACTGCAGTTGAATGGGCTTCCTTTGGAATGGTGCATACAGAACGATATGTTTTCTCGAAAATCGGAACAGTCCACCATCCGTTAAGTCTTTCAAATTCCCAATTGTTGTGTATTCATTGGATAGGTGAAGTCTGTCATCCAGAAAGGTTTTTTGATGACCACGCACATAAATGATGTCGACGTCATATAGATTTTCCTTGAGAATTTTGTCTAGATAATACTCCACAGAGCCAGAAGAATACTTCAAACAATGAATGTTTTTTTCCACATAGACAATGCCTTTTCTATCATGTCTGCTCAAGGAAGAGAATAGCTTCGGCGGCATGAACAGAAAATCATTACAATGATTAGCGATCTTGATGGCAATCTCTTTGGGGTGGAATTATTGCTCAACAACAAATTATTGAATATCAACGAGGCGCAACTGTCAACTGATGAAAAACTTTGAATTAGTTCCACCTGAAACCATCAGCATTGTTCACGAAGGTTACCCGACTATCACCTTTGGTTCTCTCAACTTTTCCGGTGATGAATAGCAAGCTATCGTACAAAGTATCATAGGCATCAGATTGATTAATGTTGATTTCAATGACATCACTGTTGCGAAAAGATTTGACATGCGGGTAGTAGGTCTGCCATCCTACTTTTTTGTATGGATTCATCGTTTTGTGGTTTTCCGAAAATATTGAACAATTGATTGGAAAACATGATAGCCAAGAGATTCCAAAAATAACGTATTCTTCGTTGACAGTTGTTGACGTTGTTTGAACGTCTTGATAAAGATTGACGGGAGGTTTAGTGATGAGTTATCCTTATAGATAGTTAACACCGTACTTTCGGTTTGATTCCAAATGAATTATAATTTCTTCGTTTTGGTAATCAATAAGCCTAAAATGTTGGTCGAGCACTCGCAATGTAATGTTCCTCATTTCATTCGTATCACAAATGGGTAGGTAAATAAGATGATTGGGTGTTTTGTCGATTGCGTAACCAGAATCAACATCGACGGCATATTAGTATATATCATGAGACGGTTGTTGTAGGAGGTTCCAAACGTAATGTTGCTATCTATATGTATGATACATACTTTAATGATATTCACAGGTTGATCGGATGTGTAACGTAAGTCGAGTTTGAGAAGAGTAGATGAAAACCCCAAAATGTCAGCCAAGCTATTTGCAGGTCGGAAATCAATCTAGTGTTTTAAACAAAATATTTCGCTTTTCAGCGTATTATTGTTCGGTTTGAGATAGAAAAATTCCTTCAATATCTTCCTTCAATATCACCATTTTCGTAAGATCCAGAAGGAATATCGATACTTATCTGTTTCGTTTTGTCATCAGATTTTCGTAATAATAGAATTTTTTGACTTTTTCAATGTTCGGTATACTGTTGTACGAATGGAAACTGAGCAAACTAAACTGTATTCGGAATCGGAATCGAATCGAATGGGTGGATTGAAATCGATGGAAAGTGTCGAAGAACGACTCGTTAGAGTTAGTATCATAGACATAACTGATACATTTCCCATATGTACACACCTTAAATAATGATTATAAAACAACAATATTTTGGATTATTTATTTCTACAATAATACCATTATTTTTGTGAGCTAACAGGACCATAATACATTGCTTTTTGTAATGATTACGCAGCCGATGTTCAATACAGCACATTCTCGCTGCCAAGGACCACAAGTTGGCAACGCATCACCCATAAAAACTCCACGAAAGTGTGGTATTTTCAATTGATGAGCACATTTTTCAATTTATGGGGTAGCTTCAGTAGGGTTTATTTTTGCTTTTTCAGATAGAGAACTCGTCCTTTGCGTTGATGTTGTTTTCTTAGAAACAGGCCAAATCCACGAGGTGTTTTGCGTGGCTAGAAACCGGAACCAAATGTTCTATAGCTTTATTGTGACGTGAATCTTCTTCGAGTTTCTTCTTAGCATTTTTTGCATCTATCATGGTTTTTGTGATGGTGCTCGCTTCCCCTGCCAATGAACCCAAAGCTGAAAGACCTGCAAATATGGGTATGAGTGGAAGGATTCCTCCAGATTTCGCTTCGAATGGAATAACTCTCGTTATACGTATCTTCTTATGTGCTCCAGCTTTATGGACGGCCATTTTTGCCGCCTTTAGGGCCTATGCCACGAATTTATTTACGTCATTCGTCGTAGACTTCCAGTTTTTAATTATATTTTGCAAAATGCTGCGTTGAAATAATTTCACACTCCCCATTCCTAATTTGCATTTGGACTTCATCACTCTGGTGACGAATAGAGCGCTCTCCTTTTCCCCAAGTGTTGCGTCTTATCAGCTCGATGTCTAGCTTGAAGAGACGTATCTTGCGAATATACCAAGTCGTGCTGTTTACAAGCAGAGTCTAATGGAGCCATACCAGGATCAGCTCGTGTAAGACATTCTTGTAGTTTCGTACCAGGATCGCAATACTTATAGTCAGGTAGGTGTAATTCAAATGGCAGGTTATTGATTAGCGTATTGACGATACCCTCTCCGTGATGAGTCAACATTAGGAATGATGTATGACGTCAATGAGCACGCTACATATTGAAGTGAATATGTCAACTACCGATGAGAACATGGAGGTCGTTTCGCAAAACAATAAATATACTGCCCATAGACAACTTGGACTATTTAGATGATGGTGTCAAGTATCGAAATAAACACGGTAAGTTGGTGCCCAATTCTTTCCACGCCATCATATGTGGTCCATCAGGGAGTGAAAAAAACCAAGACAGCTTCATCAATATTATTTTATCCGAATGGACCCAAAAATTTTGAAAATACCTACGAGTACTCAGAAATATTTTGTATCAACTTAAATATCAGCTACTTACTGGAAAAAACCAAAGGAGTCGGTTATTTCCCATTTCAAGACAATGAAGAAATTCAGAGTCCAGATGCAGCTAATCGAAACTCCAATTTCATTTTCTCATCCTTTCCGATAATCCTCTGATGTAGGGAAATACAAGTACTGGTTGTGTCAGCTTCTCTTCCTTGTGGAACTCTTGTTTCTTCTTGCTAAAGTCTGTTCTATCATCACTCTGGAGTAACATTTCCGTCGAAGGTCGTTTTTCATGATGCCTTGTTCCTGTGGTTGGATTTCTGGTTCAGATACTGTCCTGTGTGAGTGAATTTTGGATATACAGATGTTTCCCATTTAGAGTCGATCCTCTTTACCAATACGTCTAAGAATGGCAATTCGTTGTAAACTTCCTTCTTCATTGCGAAAGTGGTGGAAGGACTTACGTTGATGATGTGCTTTCCATCAGGAAAGTGTCTAGTTCTGTATTCCCATGGTTCCATATTATAAAGGTGTCGTCTAAGTATCTCAACTAGATTCGGGGCTTCTTGTAGGCTTCTTCAATGGTCAGAGTTTCAACCACTCCATATAAACAGGGTGTAACTAAAAAATGAAATTTCTTTATATGAAAGATCCTTTTTTTTCGATGAGGAATCACCTCCATAAATTTTACACTTATTCAGTTACACCCTGTATATTAGCTATAACCGGTGAAAGTGGCAATCCCATTGGCAGTCCTTCACTTGCGTAAAGAATTCGTCCTTCAGTTGGGAGTAGCAGTTTCGTACACACCATCCTAGTAATTCCATGATTAATTGTATCGGTAAGTTTGTTTTATTTTTCAGGTCCCTATCTTCGGAAAGCTTCTTCTGTATGATTTGAAGTGCTTCTTCGACAGGAACGCTGGTGTAGAGGCTTTCCACGTCGAAACTGATCAGTTGATCCTGCTCTTTGACTTAGATTTCCCCTAGTAGTTCAAGAAATGCCTTGAATTTTTCACAAACTCAAATTTAAAAGGGAAAAATTCGCAACGAAGCAGAGGCAATATTTTTTGGTGAATCGTATTTTCGAAACATGGAATAACTCACCCAACGATGTTATGAATTCAGACTCAGTGAACAGTTTCAAAAACAAAATAGACATTTGCTTATTTGCTTAATCGGCTCTATGCATATAATAATTATATTTCTTTTCTTTTTGCATGCATTGTATTAACTTGTTGATATCCTTTGTTTTTAGGCTTACATAGAACTTTGTCCTCAGCCTTTATTTATATGCAATAATAATAATAATAATTTTGGGTAGTTCATACAAAAAAAGGGGCTTACTGTGGCGCGGTTTAGCAATTATCTCTCTTTTTCCGAAAAATAGTTTGGTACATCTTCCTTTCAATTGATGCAGTAGGGTCCCTTACGATCTTCGTGTATTTTCCTTTCTGAAGCACCTCTTCGATCTTCTGTTCGTAAAAATCAGTATCCATCACAAAATTATTCAAGTTCCATTGCACGAACTTCGTTAAATTAGAAAATGTGAGTTGGTAATGAAAAAAATTGAATTATCAGGTAAAATAGGTAACATTGGGGAATTAAAACACATTAGATGCATACTAAAAGTTATGAGAAATGATAAGTATATTGGATCAGGTTTGAAACGAAGCAGTAGAGTTAAATGGAAAATGTGAATCTATTTTCAAGAATAGAGTTAGAACAGGTGTTATAATAAATTTAGCGCACAAAGAAGTAAGAAAATTTTTGGGTGATGCATATTCTCTTTTCAAATGAGAAATTACAAATTTTTGAAGGAGATGCAATCCCTCAAAGTGAATGACACTGTTGGGGGATCTCATTAAAACCCCGAATGACGGGAAAATTATTAATAGAAAATATTTTAATACTCGTAATGAAATCATTGATTTGGAGACGGATTTGAGTGTTTGGTACAATTAGCATGTTGTGGATATTATTTTGAATAAGCTTGATGAGTATTTCATCAGTTCGGACTTCCATTGTCTAATATAATATAAATTGATTTCACATCTCTTTGAAAAATTAACATGTTGTCCAACAACGCATTTAGTGAAGCCAGCGTAGAGATACGTGCCATATGGAAACCTCTAATCAAGCGAAAAATGACCAACTCCCGCCAAACGGTCATCTCCCGCTATAACCAATGAAGCGGAGAGAGGGAAGAGGAGATAGGTGAAAGCACTCGAATGACCTATAAATAGTCAGATCTCGGAGGAATAAGTCCAGTTATCACCCGAAGATGATTGTGGATACTAACAATCGAAACGTCGTGACATAATTTGGTTTAAACGAACGAACAATTCGGCTTCAGGAGAGATAACTCCACTGAATTACAGGCTCTAAGGTTGGTCGAAAACACCATCAGCGAGCTAAACACTAACAAAAAAGTGCATATTGTGCTGTTAGACATTTCGAAGGCCTTCGACCGAGTATGGCACGAAGGCCTTCTGCACAAGCTAAACGCGTTCAACCTACCTCGGGGCCTGATCCGGTGGATCGAGTCTTTCCTGAAAGACAGAACCTTTCAGGTCAGAGTAGAGGGCTCTCTGTCTAACAGCAGAGAGATCCTCGCTGGAGTGCCACAGGGGGCCGCGCTCTCTCCGACGCTGTATACACTCTATACCAGCGACCTGCCTAGGTCCGAAAGAGTGAAGATATCCCTGTACGCCGATGACACGGCTTTTCTCTCATCTTCCATGGGTCGGGAGCTCGGCGTCGTCTACATGCAACGTGCATTGGATGACCTCGAGTGCTGGTACCTCGATTGGAAGCTCCGAGTAAACCCGGAAAAGACTCAAGCGGAAAAGCGGAAAAGACTCAAGACTTCTCCGGCCAGAAAAGTGAGAATCTCTGGAAGGAGGATTGACTGGCAAGCGCGAGTAAAGTACCTCGGCCTTTTGATAGACCGTAGGCTCACTTGGAACCCGCACATTATGTACGTCAAATTTAAGATCGAGGGTCAGATAGCCAGTCTGTACCCTCTGATCAACAGAAAATCAAAGGTGAGTATGAAAAACAAAATCACGATCTATAACACGATGTTCAAGCCTGTCATCATGTACACTTCAGGCGTCTGGGGACAAGCGGCTCCGTCCAACATTTCCGTTTTGGAAAGGTTGCAAAATAAGATAATTAGGATGATTGTGAATGCTCCTTGGTTCGTGCGGAATGAATTCATCCGCAGAGATTTGTAGCTGCCTTCCATTCGGCAGTCCATCCAGTCGAGGAATGAGAGAGTTTTCGAAAAAACGGAAACTCATGATAACCCGTTAGTTAGGGAAGCCACAGATTATACTGTAGACGACCCCTCCCGATATAGAAGACCCCGACACTCTGTCGAATGAGGCCCTCATGTCCCCCGTTAACGGATGAATTACTTTTTCATCCATCCCACCCCAACCAGGTAGGGATATCCCGTGAAGGGCGGCACTGATGTCTTAGGACTTCATGCCGTCATCTATCAGTTGTGAACCCATTGGTCCCTCTCAAGACCAACAATCAGCCAAAAGGGTAGGGGAGCTGGTCTCCAAACCTGGATGAAATGACGATGACATTCTGCGTGAATAAGTCCAGTTTTCACCCGACGACAATTGTGGATACTAACAATCGAAACATCGTGACGTAACTTGGTTTGGAATCTTTTAATTTTCAATTTTCATTTTTTGTTAATAATCTTTTTAATTTCTTCAGCTTTTATTAATATTTCAATTATTTAAATTTTTAGTTGTTGCTTATATGTTATTTCTTTGTAATTTCACTTTCTTTTTCAATGAAATTGTTATTTATGGATGATCTTTTTAACTTTTTTTCAAGAATATCAAATCAATCTGTATTATATTAGACAATAGAAGTCCGAACTGATGAAATACATCAGTGTTATTATCAGATTGACTGGTGCCTCAGCTATACTTATTTTTTATAGCCATGTTTGGTGCATGTTTGGCAATACAGTTGATCATCACCCGTTAAAAGTTTCATTTTCAGATGATTCAACTATGAGCTCTGCACGGACTGGTTATCAGTCATATTAGGAAACGCTAGTTCCAGAAATTTGCAGATGTTTTTGCTATCTCTTGAACATTTGCAACAAAATAAACAAGTGAGGATGTTTCCAGCAGAATATCTACAAACACAGGACGAGATGGACTGTACGGAATCATTCAATCCAGAGCGGTCTTCAATTTTTTTGCTCACGAAGAGTATCCAACAAGTACCCAAGAATTCAGAACAATCCTCTTGTTTTAACGAGTATCAAGTGGACTTCAAAGACTCCAGGAAATTGGTTGGTGAGAAATATGATATATTCTGACGAAACTGCAACTGCATGAACAATTGTTTGAGTTTGGTGAATAAGAAGGAAACATTCTCATTCTCGTTCATCGTTAAAACCTCGTTCTTGAAATTCTTCGTCATGCACAACATTTCTAAAATGCTATTAATGTTGCAAGTGTTTCCTAAATTATCCACATTTTTTCCAGATTTGGCTTATATTCAATGTCATTAAAAGGTATTTCTGTCTCCGCCACCAACTCAAATAGAGATGTAACGGAAAAGTCAGTTCTAGCATCGAAGGAAATAGGCGGCGCTTTCCGTCTGTGTATTCATTTAATCTGTGACCTGGTAGTGAAAAACCTACGACTCCATCAATAATCCCGAGAAACCATCGCTCAAGCCTCCCTTTGCCTGCCCTACAATCCATTATAGTGCGTTTTCGGTGAAACTCTGACCTGGTAATTGTCCGGCATGAACCGTTAAACAGCCAGCCAGTTAACAGAAGGCCATTCAAAAACCAAGATAGCATCTCCTCGGTTTGACACAAGGACGACGGAATAACTCCCGTGATTAATAATCTCATCAGAACTTACAATATGAAAAATTTCGGAGAGCGCGCAGCTGATGTTATGTTAATGTCTAGTTAATTTTTATACGAGGCCCATTTATCAGTTGTCCGGCCCGGCATCAGATCACGGCAATGAAAAGTGTCTCGATTGAAGAGTTTTATTGCTGCTGATCGATGATGATTTTTTGACGATTCAGCGTGATATGCGCTTTCACTAATTTGCCGTGGCATCGAGTGATTTTGATGGCCGATGAACAACTTTCCAGTGATTTCAAGTAATACTGATCCCAATTAGTAACTTTATATTTTATAATAGATGCGAAAATGTTTCGAAGAAAAAAATTATAAAACTGTATTCCTCCCAGAAATGCCTTTAATGTATTTATAGACAGCTACAAGTAGAAAAGTGGCACCGTTCAATGAAACATTATAGTCTTTATTAATATTTTATGAGGCCTTTCATAAACACTACAAAACAGTTTCATAAACATTTCGGCATTTACTATAGAATGTGTCTAACACTTTTCAAAAGTATTTTTGTAAAGATACTTATAAAATAATTGAAAGACAATTTCATAAGAGTTTTTTTAGTAGTTCCAAGTAAGAGTTATTAAATATAATGCAGTTCAAAACGATAACAATAAAATGAAAAACTGTTCAAAATGTTTTTTTAAAGGCGTAAGAAGCAATTTCGTATTAGGCACTGAGGAAATATAATGGATATGTCACCAACTAAAAACTAGCAAATAGATAGGTTGAGGCCGTTTTAATAATTTCACTTTTGTACTTATAAAACTGTTAAAGACATTATTTGTGCTTCAAATATTGATATTTTCACTGCGAATGAAATTTTATTGACAAACATAGGGTTAATTGTGAGCAAAATTTGAGGGCCTTAATTTTTTTTTATGTATTATAAAATATTATTGATTGCACAAAAATTCACTCTGTCGACGTATTAACTTTCTATTCGCAAATTCAATTCAGTTTGTTCTGTTTGTATGAAGATAGTATTTCTCACGTATAGGTAGTTTGGATAAATATAATGTATCGGGATGTTCTGGCTAAGAAGCTTCTTCCATCATTATAAAGGCTAAATTTCGAAGGAGTTATAAAATAAGCTCGAAATATTTTTGGCTATCTACTACTCCATCTTCCAAAATTAGTCACTCCTAAAAATATAACTCTTTCAATATAAAGGTGGAAATAGTTTTACAAAGATGACTTTCATATAACGGCTTTTTATTTTATTTCATAAACGTTTCTATAACGAATTTATATAAAACACTTTTATTTCTGACCAGGAAATCATAAGCTTATATCGTCATAGTTACGCTATCAATAAAGAGGGTCATAACTCCCTTGGGACATTATAGATTTTATAATTCCCTCACAAGTAAAAATAAATAGAAATGAAAACTGAACCATATTTTATTTATTCACGTCATTACAAATAATAAATGTACAATTTTGAAATGTTCCCTGAAAATTACTTCCGCCACTGGAAACAATTTCTTCTTTTGTATGGCTGGAGCTTCTGTTCACTACAGTCGAGGTACCTGCCTCTTCTGATGACAAAGTAGACAACATACGCGCCGTATGTTGTCTAGAAAATTCCTTACCAGTTCTTGAAAATATGCCAGAAATACAGTTTCAGTGACATCTTTTGGCATAACATTTTTCCGTGTCAGCCAGTCCAGATAT
>WOGO01004968.1:0-12825 GCA_015342085.1 Leptinotarsa defecta | reverse complement strand
TTCTCATAAAATATACCAGCTTCCTCTGTCTATTCACTAATACAACTGCAACAGTTATTTAATCTTTTGTTACTTTTGTGCCTGATATATTTTTAAAATACTTCCACGGGGAGACAGGCGGAAGCACATTACAAGCCACCTGCGCTTAGGCTGCTTTCCTCATCTCCAAGTGGTGCTAACCATTATATTAATAAATTGTATATTAACATATTCCAAATAAAATTGAATTGAATTGAATTGTTGAAAAGAATGTCAGCTCCACTAACAGAGAGGTTTTTTCTCATTTGTAACAGAAATTAGAAGGCAAATGTGTCTTCTTATTGATCAAAAACATCTTTATACTATCAAATATTTTCAAGGCCCTATATGCAAAAGAGCCGTTTTCTACCCATTGAGTAACACAAAATATCTTTGAAAATATATTGCCCTTGGTTGTACGTGAAAAATTGTTGGGGAGCACCATGTCCATGTGGTCCACATGATCCTAATCTAATAGATTCAGAAAATTATAATTTTGTGGAATTCCTTAATGATTTTCTTTTTCCATTTATGTATGCAGTCTGTTTAATATTCACTGTTTATTTCATTTTCAGTCCATTAAATGATTTATAAGATACATTATATTTATACAAGAAATGACTGAAATCAGAAAATACATTTCCACTATAAGAAATGAAGACTTACCATATTTGTAGCCATCACAGATAAATTGTAGGACTTTGTTGACTCGTAGTCTAGGTGTTTCATTGTTGTGATAACTCCTGTATTAGGACTTACTGCAAAAGCACCATCTACGTTACCAGATAATATTTCAAACTGTAAGGATGATGTACTCCTAACATTGAAATGTGCTACATAGCTGAAAAGTGGTTGATCTTCATAAATTTCAGCAACAATTTCTTTAGTCATGAATTTTGGAGGTTCATTGTCGGACATTGTAATCATTATATGAGCAGGTACTGTAGAAGAAAGTGGAGGTTGACCATGATCCGTTGCTTTAACCTGTAGGGTATACTCTGTAATGGAGGTAAGATCCAATTCTTTTGCTGTACTGATAATTCCTAGTTCTGAATCAATGTTGAATAAGTTTCCAACATTTCCGGAGATGATGGAGTATGTAAGTCGAGCGTTCTCCCCATTATCATGATCGACGGCATAGGCACGAAGAACGGCACTGCCTATGGCAGCTGACTCAAATATTTTCCCAACCAAAATTTTGTCAGAAAACTGAGGACTATGATCGTTGTGATCATGAACAATAATTTTAACGCGAGCAAAATTCTTTTTTGCCGGAGTTCCCCCATCCCTTACCATGACTGTTAAGATATGTTCACTCAAAGTTTCCCTGTCTAAACTAGCAGCTAAAGATATTACACCAGAAATTGAATTGAGCATAAATGTTCTTAGTGATATGCTATTTTCTGCTGAGTGAAAACTATAGGTGAGTTTTCCATTCTGGTCCTTGTCTGTTGCCTTCAACTTTAAAATTTCGGTATATAAGGGTACCGATTCTGATATTTCCACTTTATACATACTCTCGGTAAATGAAGGTCTCTCATCATTGATATCCAGTACAGAAACATTCAATACAGTGTAGACGGTATTTATTGAATCAGTTACACTTATATTAAGGTGGTATTCATTTTGTACTTCATAGTCTAGCTTTTGAGCAATTAATATATTTCCCATATCTTTTCTCACATAAAAATCGCCACGTGAATTACCACCTGAAAAAGAAAACGTATCACACAAAGTTATTTTTGCCAAAAATGTTTTTTGTGCAGAATATAACTAAATTTTTTACACCTATGAATGGATAAAAACAAACAGTGAACAGAATAAATAACTTTTTTTTTAAATGAAATTTATATTTCAAATTTGAAGAAATATAACGAAGCTGAATAAAAACTTTTCTATCTTCTTATCAAATTATTTTTAGTTTTCGTAGTTTATAAAGATAAATATGCTCAAGAAAATACCTATTCAGAAACATGCAATTTGTTGAATTTTATATAGAAATTGTTTTACTTCTGATCAGGATTTTTGATTTTTTTTTAATTGTAAATGATCTTGAAAATGCTATGTCGAGGTGAATTCTTTCCCACAAAATTTCTCAGGATCTTCTTGCCATGCCAGGTTTTCTTTAATATTAATCATAATATTTTTATTTCTGAAGAATAATTACAAAAGGATACAAAAACAGAAATAACGTCACCAGTAAGATAGATTATGTCGATAGTATGGCTGAGGTATTCAACAATAGTGTAGGGTTCTATATTCAGTAGAATCTTATTAATTCCTTTTTTGAATTCACCAAGTTTATTCATTTGTTTGATGCTGATGGGGAGTTTGTTGAACATTTTCATGCTTTGATAGAACGGGCACCTTTCTGTAAGAGTTAGTCTATGTTTTGGGTATACATAGTCAACATTTCTAGTGTTATGTACATTTTGTGGTAGACTATTTTCAAACAGATGTTTCTAAAAAGGAATAACAAGAGTTCCTGTATATAGAATAAGTATAAGTATTTTAAGATTACTGAATTTGCCTCTACATGATTCTCTTGAGTTTAGTTTCAGCATAGTTCTTAATGCTCTTTTTTGTACAATAAAAATTTGCTCTGCTACCTCCATAAAAATAATTCCATACCTACAAACAGATTCAAAATTTGAATGATAGATCATTCGGATTACATCTGTGTCAACATACTGATCAGTAACTTTCATTGAATACAACAGTGAGTTCAACTTTTGACAAACATTTTGAATATGACTGTTGAAACTCAGTGTGCTGGCTATGTGCAGTCCTAAGAATTTGCACTCATTTTCTATGTTGAATGAAATATTCGTCAGCCGAATTTCTTGAGGTAAGTCAAATCCTGCATGGTTTGTTTTGAACATTACAGTTTTGGTCTTTTTGTCATTCAATATAAGTTTGTTTCTCCTGAACCACTCATCTGTTTTACAGAGGCTTTTTTCAGTTATGGATATCAGACCGGGATAGTCTACTGCAATGACCAGCAAGTTTGTATCATCTGCATAATTTGTCATTTTGCAATTGTCCCCACAAATATTCTCCAGGTTATTTAGAAAAATGATAAACATCATTGGGCCAATTATACTACCTTGTGGTACCCCAGTATCAATTGATTTTCATGTCTGATTCAGCTTTGACTCCTTACTTGTTAATTAACACCATCTACCTGATATATAATATTTAAGCTATTTCAACACAGGGCCACGTATGCCATATGATTTCAGCTTTTGTAGAAGAACTGTGTGGTTCAAACAATCAAAAGCTTTTGACAGGTCTAGAAATAATTCCAATGTCAAATAATTGTTCTCAAGTTGTATGATGTTTACGAAAGAAATCTTATTATTCGATTTTTGACAGATTTTTCGAATAGTTTAGCAAAATTACGGACGACAGAAATTGGTCGGTAATTGCAGTAATAATTTTGACTTTCAGATTTGAAGATTGAAGTTACTCTCATAACTTCCCACTGGGATGGTATATTACCCTTTTTGTAACACAAAAATTCATCAAATAAACAAATGTTTCATTAGTTTGCAAATTATTTTGTCAGAACCTAGTGCACAATAGTTTTCAAGATTTGAAATTAGACATATTATTTCATTTTCTGTCACTGGTTCAGAAAATAGAAAGGATGTTACCTGGGTTTCATTAGTTTTCAGGTAATACGCATTTACTATTAAAATCAATCTCTAGTTAATATATGTTAAAAATAATCAAATAGTTCTTATATTTGAATCAGAAATTCAACATTCACAAGGTGATTTGTTCTATTTGGATTTATTGAAAGTTTTCGGCGTCAGGCTGCAGATTGTCTTTTGATGTTAGTTCAGAACACAAATAGCCCTAATTTCTCCATTCTCACAAATAATTCAACATATACAATGTGCAAGCATTAAAATAATAAATCCCCAAAGGAACAATTCTTACCTGTAAACCAACTTATTATCATAAAGATAAAACCACCTTCTATTCCAAGTTTTGAATGCATTTGAAGTCCTTTTGAACAGGTATCCTTCCATAGAAGGGGAATTTTTTTCATTTTTCATCGATATTGGTTCGATATTTGATACTATAGCATGTGTATTTTCCAGTTCTTTCTGAATCTTGTATGTTTCATCTCTCATAACTGCTATCTGAAATTTGAATTGAAATCTCAAATCATGAACTGAAATGAAATATATTCAAGAGAATGCTCACTTCATCCGCCAAAGTTTTGGAAAATGGTTCCAAATCTGCACATAAGTCTGAACCTTGATGATAGTAAGTTGAACAAGCATGCAGATACGATAGGAGCTAAAAATTGAATCAGTTTATTATTTCACATGTTTGTTTTAGGGCGAGTTTTTATCATATAAGATTAGATTAGCAAAACCTGGTTTCTTAAAAAAGGAATCAGTGCAAATAAATAAACATTAATACTGTTAACATCAGAAAAATTGATCTGTCTGCTTATGAATGGTGATTTGCATTTAATAGGCCAATGAGTCATGTCCTGAATAATCAATAAGTTTTGTTTGTATGGCACAACTAGTGTAGTGATAGACACAACAGTGTTTGTTGGGTATCCTCACAGAAAAAATATTTTTATAATTGCAAAAAAAAGTTGAGTGTGAGAGGGTTTTGAGTAATCATTAATTGGTTTGCAGAGGTTTGAAAAAGTTAAACAGTGCAATTTCATTTAGAAAAATGTTGTTTTTCAAAACTAAACAAATTAACCATTGAATTATCAATACATCCAACAAAACCTCAGTGACGATATTTTTCTCAAGCCTTCAACTTCTCAATAAATTGAGGTAAACTCAAGGGACAGACAGTATCGTAGAAAAATACAAAATCAAATGAAAATCGTTTCAAAATCAATCGTCACAGTACATTTCAAGAAATGTCATAGCCTCTTCAACTTCAAAGGTATATATAAGTAAATAAGAACTCACAGTACTTAAAATTTCATGTCTTTTCTTTGCCTGCAAAACGCTTATGCTATTTACATAATCCAAAGTTTGGTGACCAAAGCACGATCTAACAGCAACCAAAATATTTTGGACTTCTTCTACCTCTTGATGTTTACTCCTGGGAGTGTGAGAGTTACGTGCGAGGACACTGTCATACTCGGACGATATTTTTTCAAAATGTTGCTTATAGTCACGTACTTTCTTGATATCACTGAAACGAGATATTTGTTAAATTTTTTGAAAAAAATCATGTAAAATATTTTCGTAGTTTATCAATTGGAACATCCTATATTATTGAACAGACTTTTTTTAGGGGTTGTCAGTGTCAAGTGTCAAAATGTCGAAGCGAAATTGATCCCTAAAATTTGAAAAATAACATTATATATGGATTGATAGGTCAATCATGACACCAAGTTTCATATGGCGATTGGCAAAATAGTTGGAATAATACTGGCAAAAAGTTAAATATGTCAAACATTGAGCAATTTTCTCGGGAAGTGCATAATTATCGCTTTTCATTGAGAACGGTAAAAAAAATCGTCAAAAAATGTATTTCATTTCACATCAATCCCCAAAATTTTAATGACCTTCGGCCAATCAGTATACTGTGGGCCATTTATAAATTTTTTGAAAAAATCATTAATAAACAGATTCGCAATTATCTTGAGAAACAAAACGTTTTACCAGTATCTCAATCGGGTTTCAGACCCAATCATAGCTGCACGACTGTCCTACTGAAAGTAGTTGATGACATGTATACATCAATAGATGATAATGAATTAACACTTCTTGTTTTAATAAATTATTCTAAAGCATTCGAAAAAAAAAATAAGTCACCGCCTTCTGATTGCTCTGTTGAACTATGTAGGTTTCTCATACTCTTCTTCTAACTGATCAATAACTATTTGAATGGAAGGTCTCAATGCGTAACTTTGGATAAAAATATCGCAAGTTTCTTGAATATATCTTCAAGTGTACCTCAAGGTTCAATTCTCGGCCCTACGTTTTTGATAATCTGTATAAAAAAAATCTGTCTCCATTACACCAAAATTCATAGCTACGCTGATGACACCCAAATTTATAAACGATTTTCGGAATCTTCTGTAGCACTTGCTTGTGAGCAAATAAATGTAGATTTAAAATCCTTACAACCTCAAAGAAGTACTGCCTGACGATGAATCCCTCCAAAACAGTAGTAATGCTATTTGGTCGAACAGCAATGAGGAAAAGATGTGAGAGAAATATCGATATTGTTTTGGACGAGCATCAACTGCCTTTGACAGAATCTACGAAAAATCTTTGTCTCACAATTGACCAGTCCCTAAAGTTCAACTCTCATGTCTCCCAAATTATAAAACGTGGCTATTGAAATCAATATACTCAAATAGAAAGTCATTGAATCAAAAATCGAAGAAAACATTATGCGATGTTCTCTCTCACGCCAACTATGCAGATATAGTATATGGGCCAGTGTTACGTTTATCTGATAAAAAGAGAATACAGATCCTACAAAACGCGTGCCTCAGACTCATTACAGGAACTAGGGGGGACAACAAGTGTCTCATCATTTGGAGAGATTGGGATGCCTAAAAATGGAAGTTTGACGCATATTTCATGCTTGTATCACCTACCACAAGATTATAACAACAAAAGTACCCAGTTATCTTCATGACAAAATAAAATATAGAACAGATATCCATAATTAGAATCTGGGATTTCAGAAATCAACTAACTACACCCCACCAAAGAACCACTTCATTTCGTGGATCCTTCTCTTATAATGTGGCCTGGCTTTATAATCGAATTCCCAATTTAATAAAATCACTTTCCGCGCTAGATTACAGAAATAAACTAAAAATTTACTGACTGGAACACAACTTGCCTCGACTCCTCTGTCGATAAAATAAATTTGATGTAAATGAATATTTCATACAGTTTGATTTTTACTGTTTTTTTTAAATTGTTGTTAGTACTAACAGAAATGAAACTGGTGCATTTGGCACTTAATATATCTAGGATTACGTATGTTGTGCATATACAATACTTTTTTTTCTTCTCGAGGTTGAATGGAAGAGCAACTTCTGGTTGTCATTCGTGACAAGATCAGAAATTGAATTCTGCCTTTTGATAGGTACATGTATGGATTGTATATATTGTATTCCATACATTGTATTTTTTTCTTACCTATTATTATCATTAGTGTAGAAGGTTTTCATTACAAATGCAGTTGCCACAAAATGGCATAATTTTGAACAAAAATTCAACTTTTTGGTGGTGTTTGGACAAGTTTCAAGACATTGTGCTGCAGAGCAATAAACCTTGTTTAGAAAAATACATATTTCAAAAACCACTGGTCGATGATCTCATCAACAAAATATGAGTGATTTTCCATAAATTATTATAGTATTTAAGGAATGGACATGGCACAAAAATTATAATTTGAACCTTTCATTTATTTTTCAGATAACTTCATCGCACCAAGAAATACATTTTGAGAAATATTTTTTTAATGCATGTAAATGAGAGGTATGTTAAAAAAATAAGGTGAATGTTTAAATTTCACGAGATAGGTACATTCAATTAGCAATTTTTTTATGTTGGTACATTCGCTTTGAACATATGCTCACAATTTCAGCTGTTTAATATGTTTAGTTTGTAAGACGATTGTTTGCAACCAAAAAAAATGGATCAGAGAATTTGGATGAAATTTTTTGTAATAAAATAGAATTGAATGCTGAAAACCACTTGAAATGTTGATAGTGGCATACAGTGACTCTACTCTGATTCAGAAAAATGTTTACAAGTTGTACAAGCTTTTCACAGAAGGTCGAGAAGATGTGAATGACGACGCTCGCCCTAGACACTCCAGCACATGAACAACCTATTAAAATGTTGGGAAAATGAAAAAAAAATTATGGAGAATCGTCGAATAACTATTAGAGAAGTTGTTGAGGATGTCGGCATATCGGTTGGCCATGCCATACAATTTTTTCGGAAATTTTGGGCATAAAAGGTGTAGCAAAGTTCCTTCCTCCCTTCCTTTGTTTTATTCTGCCCTGAAAGATATTAATTGATTCTATGAATAGTGTAAGTTTTCTTATGTATGTTAATTTATTCTCACAACCAGATCCTGTGTTGTTATAATATCTATATTTTACCCCAAGTGACGTTTTTCTTGTTACTGTCTTCTATTTTTGTTAACATGGGAAATAAGTAAATATTATTATTAATCACATATTATTGCTTTGAATAAGTAAAATCCAACTATTTTTGCAACAATTATCCATGTATGGGTGGATTTGTAGGTTACTTCATGATAAATTAAAGCAGATTAAAGTTATTATATTTATTCTAAAGAAAATTATAAATCTATCTGACGGCAACCATAATTTTTGTTTTTCTCAGAATATTCAACAGTTGACTAATTGTTAATAAAGACAAAGTTCATAATAAACCTGTAACTTCATAAAATCCTTACTTTTTCAGGAATGATGTGAGATTCTTCAAAACTGTTCGAGATGCCTGATCCAACAAAATAGTGTGAAACTTGTTCATTTCTTGTAAGCTGTGGATTAATTTATTTAAAGATGATAATACCATTGGATCCTCTTTGAAATGGGTACTCAAATCCCACAAGCTATTGGCAAAGAGACTGAAAAAAGAATTTTTACGGTGTCAAAATATAGAAGTAAATGAACTTCCTAAAAAATGAAATGAGGCTCAATTGAACCGGATAGAATGAAAGTGGTTCAAGTCCATTTGGCAAATTTCTAAGTGGTTGAAATTTTTGTGAAGCAACCAGTTGAAAAATCTAGGTTAAGGATTTCGAAACACGTATATTGTATTTCAAATTGTATGTCATCACTAACATATCAAAAATAGAGAAGCTACAAAGAAAATCATTTTTGTAAAGAACGCGGATTTGCCAATTATTGACTTATACCACTTTCTTTCTATGCAGTTCAGTTGTTAAGGGAATCTTTTTTAGGAGAAATTGGATTTGGGGAAAAACCTTCTTCATCATTATATAGAAATTGGGAAACTTCAAGAAATAGAAAGAAAAAATCAAATGCATCAATAAAAAGTCTTTACAAAGGTGTGTAGATCATGCACCTTCTTTCATAGATGCAGATACATAGATGTATCTGATATCATAGATGCAGATATACACACTGAATTACACAAAATAACTTTCATTGCAGAAACTTTACAACAGTATGTCATTTGGAAGAAACTTGCTCTTGTGATGGAATTGTCCGATACTTGATGAAAATCCATAAAATATTCAGAAGAAACTTCATTGTGAGAGTTTCACTAAATAGTTTCCAAAACGCAATAAGTGTTCCGCTATACAATAGCTTATTCAAGCGTATCTATGTGCTTATACGGAAAATTGTTTAAAGAAAATCTCACAGTAAAGTGTTTTTCGAATAAACTTGCTTTTGTCACAATAACAGTTCTTTACAAAGTTATCCAAAAAGGTGTTGATAAGGAGTTGAAGATTGAACGTTTTCTTCATAAGAGCAAATTTCTATAACTACTCTTTCAAATATTACATTAATTAGAGTACAAACTTATTGAGGAATAATGTAATTTAATGTTCATATTTGAAAGTAGTTGTTTCAAACGACTTTTTTCTTCCAGTTGAATCTGAAACAACTTTCTGTCCATAATCTAAACATCTTTGCACAGAGTTTTTTCACATATTTAATTTTTGAATCCTATCTTCAGAAGTGTATCACTTTCCATACAATTTTTTTTATTCTAAAAGTTGATGAAAAAATATAACTAACACTGGTCTCCATAATTTTACTTGACATCCTTTAATAAGCTATGGAGTGATACCATTGCTGTTGTCAACAGGTTATTTACATTAGTAATTATGATAAATGAAATTAAAAAACACACCTTTGTTGTCCCACATATGTTTTTCCAGCATCAACCATGCTCCCACAAACTTTAAGGATTTTTTCCAATTTGTTCTCAAGTTGATCAATGCTGGATTCTTCCTCCTCCAACAAACTCCTGAAAATATTGAAAACAATAACTACCTCCTACAAAATAAAGAATAAAATATACCTAAACTTTGGGGAATCTCGAAGGCAATCTTGCAACTCTATTTTTCCAACCATTTTTTAATTTTTGTAAGTAGCAATACTAGAGGAAATGATACACTTCTCCAATTACAAAATATACAGAATCCTAATAAGATGAGTCATTTCTGTTGCCACTTTCTTTTTCACATAAAGAAAGTAATTAAAAAATCAGCATTCCATCAGTCAACAAGGTTCTATCGTATTATATGTTCTGTGACTATGATGGAGTTGGAGAAATTCTTGATGATGAATGGCATATGTCATCTAATCTAAATAACATGCTTTAAGGCGAGTTTTTGAATTCTCAGAAAATTTCTGATGTACGGCTTCAACCATCACAAATGCTTTCAAATGGATATATCGAAGCATTCTTTGGTGAATTTTCATCTAATGGATGAATTTATGTACTCGTCTTTTTTTTTGTTCAGATGGTGACAGCGGTTACTCAGGAGCTACGAAAGTTTTCAAGTGAACTTTTGGGTTGTGACAACAAAAAGATTGGTTTCCGAAACGCCAACAACTAAAAAAGGCCAAGTATAGAAATTTCATTATGTATTTAAATTGATTATCCAATTTTTAGTCAAAATGAATGGATATGATAAATTACTAACTAATTGGACTCCTCAGTACGCAATAACTCGGAGCGAACTTTTTAGTTTACCCTTCGCTACACTTCAGCAGATTCTCTAACAGTTCAATTTGGTCTATATAACCAACAGTAAGAAACACAAAAAAATGTTACCCCAATGCATCTCCTTTCTATTTTTCCTTGCTCTCTCAAGTACCTAGTTGGTTCTCTCAAGTATCTTCTTGGCACTTGGGGTTTTGTATGTTTTTGTTGAGACTAAACTTTAATTGAAACATATTGCTAAGAATATTTAAAAATACAATATTACAATAGCTAATGCAGCCATGTCTATAACGCATTTCTTTTGAAAGCTGAACTGAAGCATAAACTACAAAAAACTACAATAATGAACATCGTAAGGTCCACCAACACAGTTTTATTACTGTATCCATCAATTGTTAATGGCTTGTGTTTTTTTTTTAACATTATTTTCGTTTTGCATTCTTTATCAAAAAGACAATACCAAAAATTAGGGCAGTACTTATGAATATATTTCAGTAGAAAACTATAAATCCCATCTCATTTCTGCAATCATCTTTTCACTTTTTGTCACCGCTACTTTACGCAAATTGTATTTAAGCAAACAGTATCATCTACATTTTCGATCTTGGTTAATTTGGGAATCGGGGCGGACAAAGCATTTTATACAAACAACTTTCGAAACATCGTTCTACATGAAAAGGGATGGATCAGGTATGACCTTTATTAATTTTTTTACATTGTTACAATAGGTGTCTTCTGGTGTTTAATCGTATTCGAGGCTGTATTCAAAAACGATTCGTAGTGATATCATTAATAAAAATATTCGCCAGAATGGAATGATTCAATTTATGTCAAATTCAATAATAGAAACAAACTTTTGAATTTCTCTAACCTAAGTTAGAATCAGATTTGTGAAAGTAATAATTTTTCAGCTTTATTTTGTACATCCTTACAACATATTTGATAAAAAGTTTTCAGCACTTTGTGAACTACAACGATAAAAATAAATCAGAAATTGACAACTGACGTAATGTAACGTAAATCATAGTTGAAGTGACGTCATCGTTTCAACGCCAGAATGAATGTATTTGAATCACAGACGTTTTGAATAAATGAACTATAATTTATATAGTTCTGTGATTTGGATAGAGACCACAGAACTCTTAATTTTATGTTTATGGTTGACAATGTTTCGTGGTGCATTTTATTAGTTCGGACTTCCATCGTCTAATATAATACAAATTGATTTGAAATCCCTGAAAGAATCTATGAAAATTAAAAAGATTAGCTAAAAAATAACAATTATATTAACCATAAAAATTAAATCACAATGAAAGAAAATACAAGCAAAATTAAAATTTCAACTATTAACAAAAAATAAAAATTTTAAATTATTGACAAGAAATGAAAAATAAAAATTGAAACATTCCAATACAAGTTACTTCACGATGTTTCGATTGTTAGTATCCACAATCGTCTTCGGGTGATGACAGTCATCACATCGTTCTGAGGTACAGACAATGAAAGAAAGGATGCCTATTTTCAAAGGCAATTAAATAACCTTCGCATATAATTACCTCATTGAATGTAACGAACTACCACACACTGGGCGATCACTAGCAAAAGTTCTAATGCCCCCTACGAGGTATATTAAAAAATAGTGTGAATTATCATTATTCTTTCTATTTTCTCCTCTCCAAATTAGTCTCCCTCAGATATAATAAACTTGTGCCAACGTTTTTTCCAATCCTCGAAGCAGTTCTGATATGCACTTTTTGGCATGTCCTTGAGCTCTCTATCTTCAATCTTGGGAACAGGAAAAAGTTGCAGTGAGCCAAATCTGGCCAAAAAAATGAAGAACAAGCGATGACGAGTGAACAGGTACATTATTGTGATGCAAAAACCACGATTTTTTTTCCACAATACCAGACGTTTTCTTCGTATTGCTTCTCACAAGCAGAGCATAACTTCAAGATAATGCATCTTATTGACTGTACAACCATGCGGCAAGAACTTCTGATGCACTTCGCCACAGTAATTGAAGAAAACAGTAAGCAAAACCTTGACATTTGATCAAAGTTGGCGTGCTTTTTTTGTCTTGGCTCTCTTGGGCTCTTCCATTGAAAGGATT
>WOGO01004967.1:0-12825 GCA_015342085.1 Leptinotarsa defecta | reverse complement strand
ATTCTCTTTTTATACCTTTACAGATGGCGTCGAGTTAATAGAAGACATGAAGAATGCTCAAAAATTATACAATAAATTACCATATAGTACAGGAAATGTCTATCTTATGAGACCTACTATCAAACAAGTTTGTATTGACTTTCAAATTTATTCTAATAAACCCAGTACTGTTAGTGAGGAATCCATCTTGCCACATCTTGCTGAATTGAAAGATACTTCAGAGATATGTACATGTGTGCAACCTTTGGAAGATCAAGAATATGATTGTAATTTATAACGACTATTAATATAGTTGATAATATGAACATGAAATTTTGTTACAGGTTGTGACTTCTTCGAAAACTGTGAATGTGAAGGAAAATGTGTCTGTAAAGGAAAATCCAAACTATTCGTTCGATCTTTATGTAAGAGATGTAATGCCCAGAGACAACATAAAAATAGTAAAAATATAATTATTGGTTCTCATAGGACTATGAGCGATACTGTTGTGCCCATAATAGGAGGAACATTTGTAGGAAAAGAGTGTAACTGTTTATTGATATATAAAGAAAAATTAATGGCTATTGACGCAAGTAACAGATTTAAGTGTCAAAAGGTGAAATGCATCCTAGGAGGAGTCATTATGACTCCACTAGGTCCGGTTTACCTAATATCGAGTATTTTTGCTGAGCCTGAATCAGAAGTGATCAGTGAATCAGATAGTTCTTCATCATGTATGTGTAGAAGTAATGAAAATAGGACGAAAAAGAGTGATAGTACGGAAGTAATTTCGAAAAAGTCTTCTGTTGGAGAAGAGACGGATGACTGCGAGTGCAAACAGCAATTAGAGTTATTTTTAAAACATAAATGTAATTGTGAACAATGCCAGGCCGCTATGCCAAGCACAAAAACAATATTCATTAATCGAGGTATTAAACGAAATTATGATGGAGCAACTGTCAATATAATCGATAGTGTATACGATCAAAAATGCGATTGTCTGAATGCATACTTACACAGAATGCAAAAATGTGAAGATTACAAGTCTAGGGTGAAAGCACGTTATAAGATCAAGTCACAACCTAATAAGTATGTGATAACAGATGTTTTTATTACTCCATTGGGTCCCGTCTACTGTATTGGAGGTGTTCGAGTGCCCCCTGAATGTGTTTGTGCTAAAGTAATGAAAGAAGTTGAGGAAGCCGCCGAAGCAGCAAAGCGTATGGCAAAAATGCCTCCGATTGGTAGAGTGAAATATGAAATATCCGGAGTCAAGCATGGATCACAAGAAAATACCTTTGTGATTTCGAGAGCTTTGCCTGTGAGGGATTGTTCATGTGAATCACTGTATAAGTCTTATCAAAAAGCACATGAAAGTTGTTTGAACGCCTTCGAGGAATATCTGAAAAAAATAAAAGAGGAAATGGAAATATCTTCCGATAAATCTGAAGAAGCAGCTGCTGAAAGCACTGATAAGACTGATTTGAAAGAAGAGGAAATTCCGGTTGAGACGCAGGTTATAACGGTACACACGATAACAACGACGATAACATACGTTACAGCAATTACTGTAATTTTTGAATCATTTTTGACTAATCTAACAGAACAATTTCCAATAACTTTCGATCCGGTACTCAATATGCTTAGACAAAAAGTGGATGGAAAATGTGACATAGGTTTGGAATATCCAGAAAAACGGGATGTCACTACACTATTAAACAATACTTGGGTTTCTGAACCGGAATTAGACCTTGAAAAGGAAAATGAAGTATTGAAACGTTTTGTAATATTAGATGATATCCCTTGTGATCAACGAAGCCAAAAAGCGATTTTGAAAGTAAGCAAATAACTATTTTATTTACTGAATATTTCTCATTGGAATTTATCTCACTCTAAGTGGAAAGATTTGAAACGCTCGGAACCGGTTTCTCTCAGAATCGTCAATGGAAAGGAGGGTTGAATGACACAAAATACCGATCAAAAATAATGAATCGGGATACCATTAGAAATAGAATTGAAATACCTTCGAAATAATGCGCAAAAAAATAAATAATTTATTTCAGTTCTCTCTTTCATGCGACATACAAGAATTGAATTTTTTCATCAAATAACGCATTTCTTAATTATTTTTCTCAAATTTCTTTTTTGTTCACTTCATTTATCTAGAAAATCTTGATAGGAAGTGATCATTTTCAAACTCTCAACATTAAAGTGAAACAGTGAAAAAGTGCATTTTTCATTTTATACAGTCACTACTAACACTTCTGAAATTTGAATTTTTTCATTGGCACAGAAAAATGAACCGCATATATTATTGTCTTCGACCCTTTAATGTGTAAGTTCGAAAAATACTACTTTCTATTGAGAGTATTGCAATAAATGCAGTGAAAATGGCATTTCCAAAAATATAAAAAAACTGGTGGAAAATTTCAATTTTTTATTGAAAACATTTTGAAACGAAATTGTTACTTGTAATATACGGGTGAAAAGTTATACTATATCAAATTGTCTGAAAAATATACAGAGTTCTATTAAAAATTCTCAACTAATTTCTGGTTAAACCGAAATAGGATTGTTTGTTCATTAGAAATATCGGCTCCCATGAACTATACCTAGTTCCGAATTACAATGTTCTAACTTCAAAAATAACTAAATGGCGTTCAGTTCAATGATTTCATTATCATACAATTTGAATAAACGTTTTTAAATTTGGAAATATATCTTTTATTCTACAGAAGATGTTAGCGAGCATGGCAGAGGATGGATTTCCTTTAGCTAGACTTCCTGAATGTTATAAATTACCACATTTCAAATTGTGGATGGAATTAAGATGTGGAAGAAGATGGTCCCAGAAAGATAGAGGTAAATTTAATTGTATTGTTTCTATTCAGCTCCTCAATTGACGTTGAATTATCATGATGAATGTTAATAACGAATAACAATAGTTGTATATCTATGAGGCTTTTAGGCCACCAGATGTGGCCCTCAAGCATCTGGGGAGTGTGGGTCACAACTGTTGGCCTGGAAGCCTCCGTAGGTTTCCGGCTGGGCTAGAAACTCCAAAAGTTTTGGCTGTCCTAGAAACCTCATACTATTCACGGTCCGCTGATTACGAAGTCGGAATCGAACCGTATTCGTCATGATAGAGATTCAAACACGATATTCGTGACATATCGATAAGAAGTTGATGCATGAAAAGTTTATGCTATTATTTTGATAGTGCGTGTAGCATGATCGCGGCAGCTAGGGCAGAGGTTTTTTTGTCAGATAGCGGTTTATGTGGTATGTACCAGAAGGGGTGTTACCGTGATGTGTGGGGTGGATTGGATTGTAGTATGATGTGTAGACGAAAATTTTTGGGTGAGCTTGAAAGTTAAACATCATTGGTTTGCTGCCGCCATTATTGTCCATAAATAAATCTTATTGGATGAGAGAAATGTGTTTATTAATTCAATTATTTACAAGTTTATATTTTTGAAAACTGTTATGAAGTACGGAGGGTAAGACCACTATATTATTTATGAAAATTCGACTCATGTCAACATTTGGTACAGTATCTATTGATTGAACATTCAAAATTATAACGGTAAAACCATCAATCAGTACATGTTTCGAACCTATATAGGTTCATCATCAGTTAATTATTTGAAATTCTACAATAAAAGAAGAACAACATAACAATAGTTAATAAAATGAAGTATAAAATGCTTACATGGAGAAGAAAATATTTCATAATGGGAAACAGATATTTGTCACATGTTACCAATGAACAAATGGTCATAATGCCATGTTAATAATGATGAAATAGTTATTTATTATACAAGGAGAAAAGTATTAGATTTTAGCTCGAGTTTGTGTTGTGGGTGTGGGTGTTATTTCACTTTCTAATCACTTTATCAGCTATTTCTGTCCTGTGTGCTACCGATTCATCAACATACCCTTCAGCGACCGTTGATGACTTCCAACCGCCAAGTTTCCTTAGTGTCATCAAGTCTCCCCCAGATTCAACTGAAAGTGTAGCAGACGATCTTCGAAATGAATGACTTGTGTATGAATTGGCATTTTCAAGTTGAAAAAAATTAGCCACTGCTTCAGATACCTAATGAAACTTATTGCTACCCACAACCTGATTGATACATTTTCCATTGTGATATGCATAAAACAGGCGGCGATCCTTTGCTGCTGCTGGACGAAGGGCTATGTACATTTGGTAAAATTTAATATATTCTTCAGTAACTACAAATCTCCTGTTTACCTCATTCTTTGTTTGCTTGAGTTTCACAATTAATAACGTTCCCGAATCTTCAATATCATCTAATGTTACCTGGCTGATTTCACAAATTCGACAAGCTCCTGCAATCCCAAATACAACAACAACCTTGGCCATTAAATAAACTTCATCGGGAGCATTATTTAAAAAGTCACTAATATGTGTACTCGTAAATATCGCAGATTTCTTGGGCGTGTAACCTTTCCCATTTTGTTTCAGAAATGTAATTAGTTTGAAATATTTTGAAATGACTACATTATTATTGGATTGTAACATACTTTTAATAATTGAATAATTCGACCACATTATTTCTCCGCTTCGCATCGGGAGACAACACAACCTAGAGCTAAAATCTAATACTTTTTCCCTTGTATAATAAATAACTATTTCTCAATTTTTGTTATGTATTCCTTTATAATTTATGGTTATTATTATCAAAATCATATGAAAGCTTGTGAATGTTTCAAAGGTGATTGTGGAGCTTCATCATCTTCATAGTCATCCAAATCTATTGGTAGTGATAATGTTTGTTTTTTTCGATGTTTCTGATTTTGATATTTTCAAGTGTAAGTTGCTAGAAGGGAGTCATCATCAAATCTGCTCATAGCGGTATTCAAAACAGAGGTATTCAAAACACTTTCTATCATGACTCATGTCACTTCCACAGGCAGGTACCGAATTTTTTATTCAATGTTGTCATCTTTGGACTTCATTTCAAGTAGACAATAATGCATTCTTCAGATTTTTTAATTATATCTTTCACCCTATATCTATAACAAAGAGATAATTATTCAAATTTGAATCATTCTCGGGTAGAAATTGAATCATATCATTTACTCTAAATCTATAACAAAGAAAAATAATGACTCACCTGAATAACTGGACATGTCCAGTTATTCAGGTGGACACCATGGACATGTCTACAGGAAACACTTTCGTGTTTGTAATGTTCATTATAAGAGTAATTGGATATATTATCAACAATTAATATAACAAATTTTAAACGAATATATTATGGTGTAATCAAATATTGCTGATGATACAGCTATCTTTTATAGCGCAGATTTTTGGGACAACTTGAAACATATCGTTGAAGAAGATTTCACCAATAATTTTGAAAAATCTATGTTCCTACCGCTGAGCTGTTATGCTTTCAACTTGCCCTATAATGAAAAGTTATGAATTGAAGGGGCTATATTTTCGGGAGTGATTAATTTCACTGTCACCCTCACTGGTATACACCGATGTTTCGCCTTAAGACACTTGCCCCAAGGCTCTTCAGTACCAAATTGGATAAAGTTATATTTCAACAATCACGGAACAATTTTTGAAATTAGCGCAACCGACCAAATCAGATACCTTGGTGTCACTGTTGACAGACACTTAAGATGGAATATACATGTCGACAACGTAACAGATTCCCTCAAAAAAATAATATATGAATTCAAAGTATTATCAGAGATGCTTGACATGCTTGAATTGATCACAACTTATGCAATCTTTGAATCTAGGCTCTCGTATGGCATAATAGGCTGGGGAGATGTAGCTAGCACACATTCAAATAAATTAAAAACTTTACAAAATATGTTGATCAAAATAATATTCAAAAGATATCGATATTACTCCACAAATCTCCTATATGATGAAACAAAATTTTTATATATCAGGCAGCTATTCTTTCATAAAATTTTGATACATCAATACAAAAATAACCCTTTCAGACCTGATTTTTACTTTTTTATAAAAAAAATATTTGTTGTTGCTGAGTGTTTTCTATCCTATCAAAGAATCGTACCGTCAAAAAAAAATTTTTTTCATTAATAAAAATATTATGGTGTGTACATTATACAGTCCATTGGTACTCAGAAGTTGCCGTTGTACATTTCCATATGTACACTAGAATGTACAAAAGGTCGCAAAACAAATGTTATACATCTTTTTAATAATACTTCATTTTCTATGGAAATTCACGAAACAATTGCGATTTTTCACAAGACAAAGGTGGACTTCACCTTTTTGACAAAAAATATGACTTCGTTGCTTGCAACCTGCCAGTTTGCATCTAGTGGCTTCCTTTTTATTGCTATACAGAGGCCTATGATCAACATTATCAAATTGAACATCAGCAATGGGTCTTTTCTCGCCTATTCTGACAGTTTTTGATGATGTTGGTGTATCATCACAAGCTGAGCTGGTTCTTCCTCTTTTTTTATATTTTTAATGGGCCTACCTGCTTTTATGAGACCATTAGATACATCAAAGCAGACATGAAGAAAATCCATTACTTTATTTTTGGGAATATTTTTCAGTTGACAGTCTCTTTTATAATCCAGCCATGAATTAGCTAAAACAAAATCTATCATGTGCATTATTAATCGCAAAGTCCATTTTCGTGATTTTATGAAAATTCTATAAGTGCCTAATCATTTGGTCTAATAGGTCAACACCTCCCATTGATTGATTGTATTTTGCAATGACTTCAGGCCTCGGTATATTCAAATATTTATTAGATTTCTTGTCCCACCTTCTAGCAATATCTTCGTTTCCTTTTCCAATGAAGTTGGAAGCCATGCAAACCATCCAACCAGTGAGATGTTATCTGCACTCCTAACTTCGTCTGTAAAACCCCTTTTTTCTTTTTTTATTTCTTTGCCAGATAACACAGGTGGATTTTGAAACCGATTCAGTCTCACGGTACCTGCTGCCCAAATTTTTTTTCTGCCAAAGCCTTCAAAACATTGTAGGATGAAAAGTAATTGTCATAGAAGAGTTTATGATTATTTGGAGGAATCCTGTTTGCGAAATGTAAGACAACACTGCCCCCTAGTCCATATTGGTTTAGATTTTGCTCATCTAACCCCGTTTTTTTTTCTTGGTAGAAGAGGAAATCATAGGCGATTCCACTTTTTCCACACAAACAATACTTTTTTATGCCCCAAGGATATGGTTTTCCTTTTACCGGTAAATGGAACCATTTGCTCGTCGATGCAAAGGACTTCCTCTAAAATCAGTTGGGAACAACGTTTCCTAACAACATCTAACAAAGGACGAACTCTAAAAAACTTGTCTTTGCAAGTATCAGGATGGCGAAGGAGGTCAACGAAATGCAAACATGTTCGTAGTTGAAAAAATCTGTCCCGTGACATATTTTCTAGAAATAGACTGATACCAAGAGTCGTATCCCAATATAATCTGAGTTTTGGAAACTTGTTTAGGGAACCGACGGCAATATGAAGTGCTATAAGAGTTTTCATTTCATGTTGATTAGTTAGCTTGAATGAAGGTATTCCTTTTTGCAGAGCATACATATTGGTGTACTGAGCCATTTCTTGAAAAACATCATCTCCAATATATCGTAAAAAATACTGCACTGGCGAATCTAAACTTTGTGGTGGACTGTAGTTATTTGAATCTTGTAAAAATGTAGTATGTGGAGTAATAATTGCCTCTCGCATCCAAACAATTGTTGATTTTGTTTTTTCTTCTTGGTACTTGCTTGAGTTGATGACTCATTTATGGTTTCTTCAAGTTCTGGTTGATCTTCTTCAGATTCAGACTCGTTGAAGGATTCTGATGATACGTTTTTAGCGATTTCTTCTTGTCCAATTCTGTTAGTTTGTTGTGTAACATAGTCATCATCGCTGCTATAATCCGACCAAAAATCTATATCTGAAGTGTCATCTTGAATATATTCCAATATATCTTGTATATCTGTACCATTATTCAGATTATAACGCTCTTTTCTCAGTCTTTTCTGTGTAGGTGTCCTTGATGGACCTTGAATAGGTGAAATTTTAGTATCTGTTGCGTCTTTATTTGTAATGTTCTGTTTTTATTACTATTATTATTGTTGGCATGGAGCGACTTCTAAGGGCGCATGCTCAAGACTCGATTGAAGTCTGCTTATCTATCTAAACTAGATGAATAGAGACCTACCTACGATCTCATGCTAAGTACGCTACGTGAATCGCTATTATTTTTGCTAATTACTTATTTCGCCGTGTGTGCTCTAGACTCTGTGTCATCTTCGACTGTTTGGTAACTCATTTTAACTTCCCGTTTTGTTGTACAATCCAGTGAAGCTGAAGAAAGAACACTCCAAGAAAGGGCCCTTTCAGAAGCAGGGATTTGTGCTAGGAATTCGGTGAGTTCGCTTTATGCCACAATTCATACAGTCCACTCTTGTTTTCATTTTATTATTTTTCAAGTATTCGAAGACGCGACAGTATCAACATAGCGTTCATTTAAGACCTAATGTACAGTATGATGAACAAAAGTTCTTACGAAGACCTAATGTACATGATACTGTACACTCATTCAAAACGTGGATTTGAACATCAAATATACTATTTCATGCTTCGTAGACTTATGTGAGAGTACATATTCATCAATAAGTAACTTATTGTGCGAAAATTCAAATGAAATTACTCAAAGTTTCAGCAAAAAACTACAATGAATGATCACTCACCAGGCAAATCCAATTTATCGTCGGCCATGTTCAACAAGTTATAAATTAGTTTAGTCCCTACCTACTAGATGTCGCTGCTCGTCTCAGTATTTCAAAACACATGTACATGAAAAATGCCACACGGTCCCAAAACGTAAATTGCGAACAAAATAATAATAATAATAACTGATTAATGGTATGTACACTATAGCGTACTATGGGTCTGAAAGGGATAAAGATAGACTAATTTTTGTATCGCATTCCTATCATACAAGAGCAAACGTAAACAAAAACTCAACTATACCTATATTTTATAAAGCTATTAGGCAAAGATGCCACTCTTACCTTGGACCAAGACTTTTCAACATCTTGAGTTCAGAACTCAGACAATCTCCTTTATTTATATTCTAAAAAAGTCTAAAGAAATACATCACGGGCGTAGATCGAATGAAAATACACGATCTTATCAATATGAGAAATTCCCACCAATCATTACAGGAAATATATATGTATATGTGTACACATGTAGTTCTTCAATTCTGGGAAGAATAAATTCACTGAATTACCAATCTCAACGTATATATGTACACTTTTGTCCCTAAATATATCAAAATATATTAAAATTTTGATGTGAATTCTAAATTATACTTATTAACCATACATTATATATGTAAAATTATTGCTAATATTCATTATGTGAAATGTGTTTCATAACTTTTATACTTCAATATTCATTATATACTACCACACTTTGAACATTGTAGAGTTTTCCACTAATAGCTATCATGTTACTCTCACTTAGTCGAGAAACCGCACATAATAACCTTAGGATAAGTGGATAAAATCAGCATTAATCCCTACGGACAAGATTCTCTTTTGTAGGGTTCTTGTTTATTTCTTGTAATTTCTTTATTCTTTGTAAATTTCCAATGTAACCATTGCTTTTCATGAAATAAATTGATTGATTGATTGATTTCTATTATGCGATATGCGCATTACAAATTTCAACCGACTCATTGGATTATAGAAAAAAAAACAACTTTGGTGCTGTGTGCTACCAGCACATGGCAACATTCAGTCGGTGATTATAATTAACATTATACATATTCAACGATAACCTACAATTTGACTCGCTCGATTATAGGAAAATTTCTTCATTTCAAGCACTCGTTAATATGTTGAACATTTATGTAAAAAAATATGTAGTAGATATGATAAAAGATATTTGTATAAACATTCTTAACTCACTTTCTCGAGAACAGTCGAGAACAGCAGCATCAAATTCAGCAGAACTATCAGTAGAACAGAGAAATCTAACAGCTGCTGTTATATCATCGTCAGAGACTTTCGAGAGTACTTGTTTTTTGAGGATGTCATTATAATTTGTATGTTTATCAGAAATTTTGGCACAACAATTAGTCGATTTCGTAATGTTATTATTGGAACAATTTAATTTTTTCTGAATTCCTGGATACACATTCGTTAATTAATTTTGTGAGGGTGATTGCAGAGAGTAACCTTGCAGCCTTTGGAATACGTTTAATAGTATGTATATTTATTCTCAAGTCGGATATGAAATTGAACTTCTTTGTTTCCGGGGTCAGATTCTTCCTCGAAATTTTTATCGGGATTAGAGTTTTTAAAGGAGACACGCATTGTATAGAAAGATATGTGTACTCAACTGCTTTTCAAAAGTTATAGAAACAGCTGTGTACAACCAATTGATAAATTACCTAGAGCATAGAAAAATATTAACCCCTTGTCAGAACGGTTTCTGGCCCAACTACTCCATTGAGACCGCATCAACAGATATGATTCTGTATATATATGAAAATATCGATAAAAATAAATATGTAGTAGGACTTTTCTTTGACCTCACTTGCGCCTTTGACACCATCAATCCATACTTCTTGAAGATAAAATTGAAAGCAATGGGCATTCGAGATCCCACACAATCTTTTATTTTATCATACATGACTGGCAGAATTCTAAAAGTTGAGGTCAATAAAAAACTTTCAGAGGAATAAATATTGCCCTTGGAACTCCTCAAGGTGGATTATTGGGTTCTTTGCTGTTTTTGTTGTATATCAATGACCTACCTCTCCACATTAACAAAGGACAGGTCTTCATTCATGCAGATGATTCAACAATTATATTAACTGCTAACGATACATTTGACTTGATGAATGATATACAACTAGTAGTGAAGAACTTCACTCAGTGGTGTGAGAGAAATCATCTCATTAATAATATGGAAAACATGGTCCTTATGCAATTCAGTAGTCCTCAAAAACACTTCAACACCATGAAGTTCAACTCAGGCCACACTGTTATCTTAGCATAAGAAAGCACAAAATTCCTTGATATGGAGCTGGATTACAAATTAACTTTCAATAACCAAATTGACAACATATGTAAGAAACTTAATAAACTGTATTATGCTTTTACTAGTCTCAAATCGAACTTTCATAGAAACCATTTGATTAACATGTATTACACTTTTGCCTACACGGCAATCAGCTGTAATATCATTACATGAGGTAGGTCAACTGAAGTATGACGAGTGTTCATTTCACATAAACGATTTATAAGACTCATTTTCCGCAGTGATTATAATGAATCTTGTAGAAATACTTTCAACAGGAAAATATTCTAACGCTCCCGTGTGTTTACTTATATGAGTTATTAATTTATACATTTAATAATAAAGATAAATTTACAAAAAATAGCGATCTTCACGAGCACGATACTAGATATAAAAACACCATACACCTAAATCAATTCAACAAAACATGGTACACAAAATCTCCCCTGTATGCTGGAGGCTACTTTTATAACCTGCTTCCTGAATGCATAAAATAAGCTAAATAATTTTTTGCAGTTACGTCCTTTAAAGAAACACAACCTGGCAAAACAACTTCACATATTCCACTATCCGTAAAAAGGTCCATATTGTTAAAAAATATGTTAATGGATTTCAAAAATGAAACATTGCATTGAAAATTGAGTATAACCAAAAGAAAACAAATATGAAATGAAGCAAAAAGTTCCTTTATCTTGTTTTGATATTGTTGAAAATGGAGGTGCTAGGGCAAAAAAACGAAATGTCATTTTTAGTTTTTCACAAGAAACCGTTCATGTTTTCTTTGATCTGAGAATATCAATCTGTGTGTCTTCAAAAACTCAACTTTTGTTTCATTTAACCAATCTTGTAGCTAAAAAAATAACCTGTGATATTTATTTCTAGGAGTACTCTTCATGTGAGGCACTGGGTACAATGGGCGGTTCGACAATTTAATTTAACTAAAATTAAACTCAGTGATTGGTCTATGGATGGAAAACAGCTGAATGAATTAACAATTCAGGATTTTCAGAAAATTGTTCCAAATGATCCAGGAGATGTATTCTGGACTCATTTAGAACTCCTGAGGAAAATGAATGTGGTCGGTAAGTCAAATTTGGGAAATTAATTTTATTGGGATTGATATTTATGTAACTTTTTAGCAACAACTAAAGAAGATCATCCAAAAAGAGTATTAACTAAAGCGTCGAAACCGAGCAAGGTGGGTTAGCAATCTTTCTAAACTTGGTAATAAAAAAACAATGTTTTCAACAACAATCAGTAAATTGTTTTAAATGGGTGCTTTCAAAACTATTTCTTCATATTCATTAATGTGCAACAATTTTATTTACTGACATAGCTATTTAACCAAATACGTGCTTCATCATAAAATTATCAAGTAAAATTGTGAATTAACATCTATGATCATGTAGTTTCAATTACTGTACAAGTTGAATGTTGTTAGCATGGTGACCAATGTGAAATTTTCCAATAAGTTGATGGATCTAGCCGTTACTACGTGGTAGGAGATCATCATGTTTTTTATAGTCTATCCATTCCCAATTGGAAACGGCAATAAAATAAGAGTACAGCCATAAACATTTTTTGTCTGTGGCCCCTAGTTGCCCTGATAGTTAGTAAACGTGCTATCAAATGTAGTTGAGGAGTAAAGGCTCGGCTAGCTGAACTGACTGAATACAAATTTTTTGTCCGTTTCACAATATTTCTTTATCAGTGCCGTGTGTTCGTGGGGTTAGGTGAGGTAGTGAGTGGTTTTGCAAACCGATT
>WOGO01004966.1:0-12827 GCA_015342085.1 Leptinotarsa defecta | reverse complement strand
GAACATGTTTTCGTAGTGTTATATAATCCTTAATGTACTGTTATGTTCCTTTTGTACATTTCTTCATTTAAATCCCGACCGTACTACCATGCGGTTGTAGCCATGACTCTTTCTTATACGACTGTATGTTGTCTCAAAGAAATAAAGTGATTTGATTTGATTTGATTTGAACAGATCTACTGTTTCACACTTTTTGTTATGGCATAACTTATGAACCAGTCGGTATACTCTCAAGCAATCCTACGTTTTCTGAGAGTCCTTTTCAGGTTCCCTCCGAATATGGAAAGTAATAGCTGCTATTTTATTCAAAAAACCCACGTTTGATACCCCCTACCGCTTCTACTTGATATTCTGTATAATAGTGACAATTCATGAAAGTCTGATATTTTGACTTCTCGTTTTTGCATCTAAAACATTCTGGATTACAGACATTCCTCCACCCCAAAATCACAATACACTTCAGACATATTGTATATATCTAGAAGAAATTGAACCAAAGCGGATATTATCTACTTTATACATTACATACATTATTTGACAGATAATGTATGTATACTTATATATATGTATATTATTTGTTAAATGATTATGCAAGTTTGAATAAACATTGACCTACAGACTTTTTCATATTTTGTTTTTACTTCAATGCCACAAAGAATTGTTTCAAAGTGACGTTTGAATAAACTCCAGAATCCCAACGATACATTTGATACAATACGAATACATACTTTCAAGATTTTCATGTTTCACATATCAATGTGATGTGATGTGATCAATGTCACATTTTCATTTTTTCATGTATATAGATACAGACATCTGAAAATGATATGTATTATTTATATTATTATAATATTCATGCAGTCATTGTTCACTGTGGTTCTGGCGTTGAATTCGGTCATTATTACGCCTTGGTCAAAGACGAAACGGACTGGTTTAAGTTTGACGATAGTCGTGTCACAAAGTGTTCTGGCGATGTATTGAATCTACTGAAGCCTCTGGAGACACCCTACATTTTGTTTTATGAGAGAGAGGACATTTGCAGAACAAGATCTTCAGATGATGTGGTTCTCCAGGTTTTTCCGGGTTTTCCTGTAAGTGAAAAATCAAATGCGCCACCGGAATCAATGAAGTCGCCCAGAGCCCCAATTCATTTTTATTGTTGTTTTTATTTTCATCGTTGTTTTATAATCACAGAATTAAATTTAATACATGTAAAAGTGTTCTGATTTGTTGCAATCACAGTGCATAACGGACGGACGATTGGAATTTGTATTTTGACACTCCCATTCTTTCATGCACCAGGCCACTTCTTTTATGCGAAGTGCGCACAAATATATCTGCAAGATATGCTGGAATTGGAAAGGGAAATGGACCCACTTTTGTACGATAAATTCACAAAAAAGGGATACTTCACCATCCGGCGCACTTACAAATTTTGGTCGAGTATATGGTCAGATATGACCATTGAGCAAGTACTGATGAAATCTATGAAAAGCTATGAAGGGCTCACACGAGGACGTGGTATGACTGACAGTGGACATTAGGAATGGTGTATCTACAAAATATCTGCCATGAAGTGGAAATATACTGCGAGGTTACCACTGCAACTACTTAACAACATGTTGACATGCGACCATCTCGTGTCACCAGAGATGAATCACATACTGAAAAACTCTGTAGATGGTTTGCACAGCACCCTCCATTCCTCACAACAGATTTCATTGTGTCCATCAGCAGTGGCCTGGTTGGAGAATCTAGTGTTAACAGCCACATGGCTCTAGAGATTGGGAGAGAATCGATGCTGAAGATGGTTCGCTAGAACTTCCAGGAAGTGAAATTGAAACGTAAAAATAATGTGGTGTCTCTTTCTTCAGCTGTACTTACTATTACTGTTGGCAATAAACAGGTAACTTTTGATCCTTTAACAGTGTTCCACAGGTTGTGTGTCTTAAAACAATCGGATGAGAAATTTCCAGAGTTCTTCACTCACGAACTGTCACCAATCCCAATATCACTGTTCTCTGAAGAGGGAATGAGAAAAGGCACAAAAATTCACCTTGTATCCAGGATTTCAACCCGTGACCTCAAATGAGAAGCAAGGGTTAACGAAGTTTGTAGTAGTGGATGGACAGCATCTACTAAACAAAGTTGTGTGGCCTCGATGTTTTCGTTGGTTATCCCGTAGATGGTGTTCAAAAAAACACAAAGAGGTAGAGCGTCTTCGAAGAGCCAAGTTACACTCATCGCGAGAGATAATTGTTGATGACAAAACCATGGCACAGGTTCCTCAACAGAAATTTTCGTCAAATGACAAAAACAAGAATCGTTTCATAAAGCTGGTGACAACAAAAATTGGAAACCACAACATTCAAGTACTCCAAGCAGAGGAAGATGCTGATAGGCTCATCATCACTACAGTTGTAACAGCCGCATCTACCTATGATATTGTGGTAGTCGTTGGTGAGGACATTGACTTGCTTATCATCCTTACTGCGATCTCAAAGCCAAGTGAAATTTTTTACAATGAATGTGGAAGAGGCAAAGCATCAGATGTTATGTATTCCAACATCAGCTCTTCAAAATCCTCTTTGAAATCAAAGCTTTTCCTCTTCATCTATACCATTAGTAGCTTCTTTGGTTTGGTTTTAGTGCTTCTTTAGCTGAGGGAAGATGCAAATGATGTCTATAGTCGAAAAAATCCAGACGTTGAAAAGCAAGGTGCGATTTTTCTCGACACCAATTCTACACCTGACGAGATAGCAGCAGGAGAGCGAGTCATAATTGCTCTACACGGAGGCAATCCCAACACCCATAACCTTGATGAGCTAAGGTTTCAACTATTCGCCAGGCTGCGATAAAAATCAGCTTCAATCTAGCCAGGTTACCTCCTACACCAGACTCTGTACGATTTCACTCCTTGCGGACATAACATCAGGTAAGTATTTGTCCTTGCATCAGTTACAAATCATTCATCATTTTCTATTCTCATGTACAATCTTCTTACAGGTACAGGTGTGGTTGGGAGTCACACTTAACCCTTTCTCCTGGAGGTGGATATCCATGCCACAAGGCCTTAAAGCCAAAATGATGACCAGAGATGCAGCCCCACAACACCTCTTGCAGATGATTTCTTGCGGCTGCTCGAAGGGTTGTGGGAACGCGTGCAGCTGCAGAAAGGCAGGATTAAAATGCCCATCAGTCTGCAGGCACTTCATCGGGGCCCCTTGTGACAATATAACTAATGTTGCAGTAGTAGATATTGCAGAAGGTGACGATCTGTCCGATACCGAAATGGAGGATGACTTGTGGGCACAAGACGTCGACGATTCATCACTATCCCCTGATGGGGATATGCCATCCCAATGCGTCGTTCCAGACACGGTCGAACCTCAACCGGGACCTTCCAAGAGGGCTAAATTAATTTAATTTTTTGATTTATTACTCAATTGGTTGACTTTTTTGATTTACTACTAATTTGATTTATGACTCAATTAGATTTATATTTAATATTACTCAATTTCCTACAAATGAACTCATTAACTTTTGTTGTGCTTATCTTTTTCACTTCATTATTCGTAGCTTGATGAATAATACAGAAAATCAAAGATGAAAGTGTTCCATTTGAAAACTTTTATTTTCAAAACATGTGTTCCATTACATAAATAAAAATTTATCAATTCTTATATGTTTCTCTCCTTCCTCTTTGAGTTGTTTATTTCAATGTTTTCCTAGTTCATTCTTCACCCTCAAACATCATCGTTCACACTCATTTTTTCAACATCCCATCATAAAAAGCTTCATTTGTATAATCAGGGTCAAATTTATTTAATCAGATTTACAGAATTGCTAAAAATTGCAAAGTCCGAAAAAAATTATAAACTATGAAAGGCACAATCTCGGAGACTATTGGGCCTACAGAGACCGTTATAGTATCATATTGTAGCAAATTTTGTCTACTTTGAAAACTTACATATCAAGTTTTTTAAAAAACTAGTCCTTCAGGCTTTTAATCGCCAAAATTTGAAAAACCCCGATTTTTTCGCGGTGTTTTCGATTTTTGATGAAGTTACGTTCGGTGCTCGAGGTCACAAACTTAGATTATTCATTAGGCCAACATCATAAACAAGTCTGCAAAAAATCAGAACTACCGGATTTGACGCATGCTGTCATGTATAAAGTTACTGGACTATAGTGCGAGTTTTTCATCTCACGGGTGCTCACTGTATACACACCACTATAAAAAATCTTTTGCGACTTTGTCATGTAGCAACATTGAATGTTGAAATAAATACTACATTTTCACAAAATTTCACTCTTTAGTCGACTCAGTTATTCAGGTCAGTGGAAAAGCCAGTTGAATGAACATCACTGTTGAAGAGCTATGAAATAGTTACAGTTGTAACATCTACCTAGACATAGTACAGGCTGGAGATATTGAATTTCAGGACATTTTCCAATCTGAAGCATGAGCATACATACATTTTCAAACACGTAAACATAACCCTCCTCGAAAGTTGATCCCTTGCCCATGGGGGCTCCTATGAATAAATCTTCTTCGCCATCATTGTTCACATCCTGACTCAATACAGATGATCCAAAATAAGAACCCACTTCGTCTCCATAGAATGTTTTGAACTCTTTATAATTTTTATATATACCAACCTGAAAAAATCAATAATTTTTATGATATATATGCACATTTATATTAATGGTAGATTTGGAAGCCTTACTCCAAATAGAGTTTATAGTACTTTTTTTGAAGAGTATCTCTGATTTCTTTTTCAATTCAATTCAGTTTACTGTCCCAAGAAACAATAAATGCTTATAATTGGGGACTATAAAATAAATTCCAAAATTCCTTTTCGCCGTAAGCCAATATATAAAGATATATTGAATGATTTTCAGTAAGAAAAATATAGAATTGATAGGTATTCTCTTTTATACACAATTACGGAAAAATCACAGAAAAATTACTGGGAGAAAACTACCACTTATTGACTATTTTTTTTCAAATTGGCATTAATGATAAAGCGAATAAATGTTCTACAATTTCATGAAGGAATAATTGTGTATAATAATGAACAGATACTTTGAAGGAGCAACGTGAAGTGGCTATTGAAAATAAAAGAAGATGGCTGGTGATGTATTCAAAGGCTCGTAACGCAAGTAAATAGCCCGTGACGTAAAAATGTGGCCAGTAACGTAAACAGATGACCTGTGATATGAACAAATGGACCGTAACGTCAACAAATGGACCGTAACGTAAGCAAATGTCCCGTAACATATGGTTCGTTCGCTTCAGTATTTTGAGTTCTGCATAATCATTAGAAACGAATGAGAAACGAAATAGCATTGCATACGTTGGATGTGAAATGTTACAAATGCATACGCGCCTGAAGAATCTAGTTGTAACGTTCAGAAAACTGAGTGAGTTTGTGAATTTCATTTTTGAATGTTAGTTCGATATAATGTTTTCTATATTCTCCAGTGCTAATTGTTGAATGTTGATATATAATAATTTTTGTCAAAAGCAATATATTTACTGGGGATAATGAATATTTGAGTTCACTTACCATACCTAACAAATGACTGGCTCGCGGAGCACCCCCTATGCTATAAATTTCCTTCCCTACTCTCATACTAGCCACTGAATATCCTGAAATTGTCAAATATTAAATAAGATTGCGTTCATTGTACAATAAAAAGTAGTATTTTCAGAACATATTAGAGGGAAGCACTTTTCAATGAATGTGTTCAATGCAAAATAGAAGCACTACAGAAAAATCCTCAAGGTGCTTTCAGAGTGGTGCCTGTGCGAAAGTAGCGATTCTTAAACAGTGGAGTTCGATGTGTACTGAGTTGAACCTCAAAACGAAGAGCAGCCACCGTCCGTCGCGTATTTCTGATATAAACTGTTCTTGGTTCTAAGCTTTTGAGGAGCAGCCTTCGCGATTCCAACGATAAGATTGTACCAAAACATATTGGTATCCATTTTAACCCCCAACAAACTTATCCGGTTCGGAAACATTTATCTTCTTGGAGGAAACCGATGCCTGGGTTTTTGTGGCATTAAATTGAACCTGGTTATTTTCAAGCCCATTAGAAATCACTTCTAGATCCTCATTAAGATATGCAATCTCCTGCTGACCATATTGCCATATTGATGATTGCTCAAGATGTTGAAGCCTTCCAAATGTTCGAGAATATGGTGGTTTACGACTTACGATAACACTGATAGCAAAGCGACTGGTCATTAGTTATTTGAAAGACGTTTCTTGCCCATTTTGGAAATAGGCTGAACGCGAGTAATCTTAAAATACTGGTGCGAGTTCTTTTGTGCACTTTTTAAGTACGATACCGGGCATTTCATCAGGGCCAGACCCTGATATTGAGACGCTTCAACATTCGCCTGACTAGACGCTGTCGAAAAGTAATTTTCGACATTGTGGATTCCAGTTTGGGAATAAAGGTGGTATCTTTCCCAAAAAATCGACTGTAGAGAGTGACGCAAATTGTTCAATTGGAATTGTGATTTTGTAAAGTTCTAGACCCGTTGGGATTGTCAAGCAATTCATCCCTAATTATCTGATTGTGAAGTAATTTGCTTGCATTTATCCTGCAGCTGTTGCGAGCATCAACAAACCTAGTTTGGTTTTCGGAACTGGGATTTTTCCGCCACTACCGGTAGGCGAGATTTTTGGAGACAACAGCTTGCTCACAATTTTTGTTGAACCAAGGTTTACCGTTAGAAGGTCGTTTCATTGAAAAAGCAATATATGCATCCATGGATGATAGAATAACTTCCATGACTTCAGAAGCACGAGCTGATGGAACTTTAGAGCTGAAACAAACATCTGATCAGGGCTTAGATTGCTCGGCTTAGATTGTTCCTCAACATTTATCGGTAATTCACTCAACACTGATATGAGTTAGTGGTCAGAAGATTCAAATGGACACCTTACGGTGACTGTAAATTTCTGAATTAGTTGTTAGGTATAGATCCAAAAGACTAGCATATTCTCCATCATGGTCAGGAATCCTGGTTGGCTCATTTATAATCTGAGTTAGTTCGCTGATTACTGCAAAACCCTCAGCCTCGCGACCTTGTTCGTCGTTGATATTTGAAAATTTGATCACTTCTTTACCGAACGAACAACAGCCTATCCGATTTGAACTTTTCCTTGCAAATGAGCCCAAAAGGGCACATTTGGGATCTAATACCAAACGGCGTTATTTCGATCTTATATGGGTCTCTTCAGTGATACTCGCTTGGATCACGAATTCAAAATTTTGATTCAGTTATCCTTCAGAAATGTCCTCACAAAGGAAACAGAGTATAAACAGCGCTTTTGTGGAGCGATTCCATAACTAACCATTCATATTTCCTACTCAGTTTTGTCTATCACAACTTGAAATAAACAGCAACAACTGAAGAGGAACCTGTGATACCTGACCACATTTTCAAAACGATATTTTGACACTGCACCGCCTGATGTGGTGGTGCAGTGGTGATGTGGAGTTTCCATCCTCCATATCTATTCGCGAAAGAATTTGAAAAATTTTTTGATTCAGTTTCACGACATTTGTTCGCTAAATGCTAGAATTTTCGAGTTACTCGTGAAAAAATCCACAATTGGGACATTTAGCTACTTTTCTTTCGCGAAGCTCCAATTCTTTCATTATACAGGTTACCTATCTCTTTATCTGTATCAATTTTGGCTTCTACACAATTTTTTCATATGATTTGGCTTTCGTTGCCTGGACAATCAGGCAGAGTTGCTTCAGTTTCTGTAGAGCGTAATTTACGGTTCCAATATGCTAATCAAGAAACTAACGAAGGTTAGTTTGAACTTTGAGGATCGGGGTAAAACTCGCTTTTTCAATCTCTTGGATTCGCCATTGATTTATAAGTTACTACAAATGGTATTATCTTACTCACCTAATAAGTCCATTCTTTCGTAGATGCCTGAATTTTGTGGAATTATTGTAGAATCTTCAGGTTTTGATAACAATTGCGAAACTAAAGCACCTGAAAATAACATTACATTCATCTTCTCTAAATTTTATATTCTATTCTCGTGAAGACTTCTTGATTCAATAATATGGTGTATTCCATTGAGCGCTTCCTATCTTTGAATTTGAATAAAACAAAGTGTGTTTGAAAGACATATTGATGGCATTGTGTGTGGAATATGTAATAACTGCCATTGCGATAGTAACGTAAAATATTATTTTATTCATACAGATCAAGGTTGGTCATCCGGTTTTTTCGGTATCGATACTTTTCCAACTAATTAAGCGTTGAATTCAATTAATGACTTTGGCAGCATCATGAAGGATATGTTATGTTAAGGCTAGACTGAATAAACGTATCGTGTTGATGAGTCATAATACTGAAAATGCGAAAATGCAAGCTAAGGATTTTTGTCTGACCGTATATGTATAGGCGGGCCCGCAAATTTATGTGAAATGAAAACTGACCAATGACTTTGATGAAAAGAGGATATAGGTCTTGAGGAAGAAGAGTTTTGAAAAAAATTCCGGAATATTGAACATATCAGACCAGTCAGGGCACAGTTCACGGGAGAAGTGAGGAGTGTTAGAGACAGTTCTGCAGACTTGGGAATACTAATTGAGGCTTTTTGTGGCGCTCCAGAGTGGCGATTGAGAATTGTGATGGAGAGTTGCTATCGGGAGTTACGATCAAGATTTGCTAACGAGACAGTTCCGTGCATTGAACCAAGAAGTCAATTGGCATAAGGGAGTCGCCATCTGATCATCGAGTGATTCGGTGGTATTTAGTCTAGCGTTCTCAGAGGAAATTGATTATTGTGGAATTACGCAAAATTACGGTCAGTGAGTGAATTGTTGTGTTTTATTTGGTATCACATATAAAGGATTAGTATTTCACATGGAGACCGTACCAGAGAGGAGATCAGAACCCAGAGTATCGTGAATCAATTTGGATTTTTTCTAACTCCCATGTTGGTTTAGAGAGTTGGGTTAGAGTCATTTTGATTTTGTAATATTTGTATTATTTGTTGTTGTATCTTGGGGACAACATAAGAAGGGTAACGTGTTAGGAATCACACGTAACAAGGTAAGACCTCGTTAGTCCTTAGTTCGCACAAGTTTCTCAACTTCTGAGAGTTGTCGTTCGTATGGTGGCAACAGCTGATTAACGGAAAAACAGTTTTTGAACAGATTTCAATGAATCATATCTTACGTTTCGTTGACGTACGGATATTGGTAGGTTGTTAACTGAACCAGCGGACTGAAATTTATTCACCTCATTGCGAAATGTCCTTTCGGTAGGACCATTATGGCAACCGTAAAATGGGCGAAGCGCGCGGTCCGATGCCCGAACAGCACACTCATTTTGATAAAACAATTTTTTTCAATTGCACGTTTTATTGATGACTATAACCGTCCATGGTGATTTGGAAAAACCGAAAAAATAGATGATAATTAATTGTATTGAAATATAAGTACTATTACTAATATTTTGAAACATATTCACAGATTATAATTATTAATTTTTTGTTACTGAAAAATAGCATGCTCTCAATTGAACACAATTCGAAAAGGGGCTATTTTTCGGAAGGAAAGAAGAAGAAGAAGTTAATAATGACCCCTTTATAATAATGTGCAGACAATATACATTGTTATTTATAGTTATTGAAGCTGGGTCCATAGCATTGAGATCGCATATTCTAAGTATTTTCGAAGTGATTCTACGGCACTCGTCAACAATTTCACGTTATAGGTATTTTCACTGGAAAAACTCAAGACGCCTCTTATCTGGTGATCTTAGAGCCTATTTAATGCAGCCTTTCCTTCCAATCCACTGCTGTACAAAATTTTGGGATCCACACAAACAAGTGAGGCATAATTTTGAAATTGCAAATAAAATTTTTTCTTTATGGAGTCCAGTATTGATAGAAGAAGCAGAAAAAGGCGAGATTTTTGTCATTTCTATTTAGAAGATTTGCAGCTCTTTAGAAGATTTTTATTAAAGAAATTTTCACGGGTGCAGTAGAATTCTTTTCTGATGAATCTTACCATTCCAATTTTTAATGCCTGGTGCACCGAGAAATGCTCTTCCCAATTCCTGAAATGAAAATTCATATTGAAACCAAGACACTGAAATGAAATATATGAATTACGTTGATTTTTTGGAGAAAACTGTTATACTCACTTGAACATAGTGAACATCCAGTCCTGCTTGACCAAATGCATTGTTATAATAAACTGTACCATTGGCTTCAATTACATTACCTGTAAAATACCATATTTACGTCAATACACAATAACAAAGGTGAATTATTAAATTTGCTTTTTGTTTCATTCGAGACTTTCTCAGTTACCAAAAGTGGGCGGTAAAATTAATCGAGCCCGTTCAGATTTGGTTTCAGAATTTTCAAGGTCTTAGATTATAGGTCCGTACTAGTTTTAAAAAATTAGTATAGCGTAACTGTGACCTAATTTGATTGAAAGTTCATGTTATTATGGTTGGAGACTAAACTCAGACTTGCCAATAAAATAATTTAATGCTACAGGTCCTTCAGTTCTCCCAGCAATCCCATACGACTAATGAAGATGAGATTTGGACTGCTGAACCAGAAACCTTTGTTGAAAGTATGACCAGAAGGTCCAATAAATAATGCCTAATGAGCTAATGGACTTATTCGACCATCTGGTCATAACACTGTGTACTTTCAACAAAGGTTTCTAGTTCAGCAGCCCAAATCTCATCGTAATTAGTCATAGGGGGCTGCTGGTGAACTGAAGGAACTCTTAGCACTGAACCAGAAAAAAATTAGTCCGAAGATACATCAATCTCTATAAAACAATTTGAAATTACTCTTTACAATCCGCATTGCATATTTTAATTCACTTGTCGCACACTCAATACGATTAATTTCGCTAAGCTCATAGCAAAATTATCTCATGGGCTGGAAAATCCCGGGCTTGAGAAAAAAAAATTGTTTTCGTAGTTGATAAATGAAACCAATTTCAAACGAGACCAATTTCGAGCGAAATGTCTTACCGGTGAGCAATTTTTTGGGGTATGTCAACAGTCAGTAGTCGCTGGGAGCCAAATCTGGCGAATACGGCGATTCGAAGTTCAATTGTTTCGATTGACTTGTACGGCACGGTGCGTTTTTTTTCTTTGTCATATGCGGGGATTTCTTCTCAATTTCAGCCTTCAAACGCTCTGATAACGTTTTCATGGTATTTCCCTTCTCAAGATAGTCGAGAATATTACACCACGTACATCCCAAAATACCAAGTCCGTTACCTTTCCAGCTGATTGTTGTGCTTTCGAGCGCTTTGGACGAGGTTCACCAGTTGCTCTCCACTCAGATGTCGATCTTGAGTTTGGTCAACTGTGAGCTCGCGAGGCATCTACTTTGAACAGAGCTTTTCTCATAGTCAAATGCTCATGCAATATGAAGCCAACACGTTCTTTTCATATCTTTGCAATGTCAGGTAAGTCACACAACTTCACTTTCCGATCATTGAAAAGGATTTTGTGGATTTCTTATGTTTTCTGGTGTTACTGTCTCATTTGGACGTCCACTGCGTTCTGCATCATCGGTCTCTACGACCACGATTGAAGTCAGCAAATCAACGTATAATTGTTATTTCTGATGAAGCGGAGTCCTTATAACACTTTTCTAGCCTTTGCTTTGCTTGAACGGTACTTTTTTCCATCAAGAAGCAGGGTGGAATCACGACACGAAATTGTTTTTGATCCATTGTTTTGAATATAATAAAAGTAGTGTAAGTCTTGTCACAATAATTCACAATCTTATGAGTAGAATATCGTAGAAGTTCAACAGCTTTCTTCTGAAGGTCAGTACTAACTGAAAAATTGTTGAATTCGATAAGACCAGCGCCACCTATGTGTTAGGTCCGAGACTTTCCAGCCCAGCTAGTATAAATTCAATACTAGTACAATACAGAATTATATAATGATATTTAGTGAGTTGTTATTTATCATTCATTTTTACATTTTTACATTAGTTAGTACGTTCTAATAAAGGCTTGTTTTTGAAAATATTGTTTTACTATTATTTCATGATTTACCTCTCGTTTTCAGGGGTTGCAAATTATATACAATATCGGTGAGTTTGCTTGAGTTCCTTTGATAGGCACAAAATCCTTTCAAGTAATAATTACGTTTTGGAACACCATGAGCCGTCATTTTCCTTGGAGCGCAGACCTGTAGAAGATAAACAAAAATTGTAATGTGTACATAATCCACAGTCGATTTTCCGGGAGAGACGCCACCCACTATTTCCACAGTAGAGTCAACAATGCCGGAAATTAGAGCGCCTGTACACGAGCCACATTTTGCGGTCGGATCGACCACAAAATTGCAGTCGCGTTCCGGCGAACTCAAGCCGCCCATAAGAAATACTGTACTACACGTTCACGGACGTTCACCAAAGTCAGAACGGGCGTCTTCTGTCTTGCTGCTGATCTCTGCCGAGATGTCATCGCGGCATCCGCCGTACACGAACCACAAACTTGCAGTCGTACCAACCGCGTACACCGTCGTGTACTTTTTCTCATATTGGTCACAGCATTCAATTTTTGATTTCAAATTCTAATAAATTCATCAAAAGAAATAATGGACATTCTGAAGTGATTAAAATTTTTTTTCGTCTTTTTCGCGGAGTTTACCGGTTGTCGCTTGTATGTTATTTCATTGTAATTTAACTTTTTTGCTTACTTAAACTGTTTTTTAAACTAATCTTTTTAATTTCTTTACAGATTCTGTCAGGGATTTCGAATCAATTTATATCATATTAGACAAT
>WOGO01004965.1:0-12827 GCA_015342085.1 Leptinotarsa defecta | reverse complement strand
GATGTTATGTATGTACCAGTCAGCATTCATTATTAAATTCACCTCTATAAACTCGGTGTGACTGTCCCAACTAATGCCACCCCACAACATAATGGAACCACCACCAAAGCTAAGGTTATGTACAAGAATGCATTCTGTATACTCGACCACGTCCATCTGGGTTCAATAACTGTATTTTTGTTTCATCTGTGAATAGTAGTAGTAGTAGAATATAATAGTAGCAAAGTCACACTATTCAAAGTAGTTTGTAACATTATTTTACTTATTCAGCTATAGCGACTATGTCCAAGCATTCTTTTATCTATACTGAATAGAAATTTATGTAAAATTATTTGGCCTTTGAACATTTATCAATAAAAATGTTAAGGGAAAATAAACTAACATGAAAACAAATCTTGAAATAAAATATGCAATATTTTTGTCCGAGAGTGTATAATTTTAACATGCAACACCGCCAGTTAGTAATGTGTATACATCTGAATGTATTGGTTTTTAACAATTTTTTATCAAACTCTTTACTCTAGTTGTATGAAAAACATTTTGAAATGTTTAAACGTTGGCAATAATAATATGAAATATAGTAGCTTACTTCAACTGCAACCATCCATTGTCGTAATGCAGATGTGCATTTATATTTTCGTCATTAGAGTTCTTCTTGGACACTCGACAACTTGAATTCATTTTATGAACCGATTCTTACAAGTAATAATAAAATAAGCACAGTAATTTCTTTCTCAAATGATTTATATTTCGCGAAATATTTCATCATAGCGGTTATTTTTAGATAATTATCGATTTAACAGATGGAGACTGGTGACAGAGATTGGTTAGTGATTCGACGTCTTATCATCTTTGCGGTCGATTCACTCAATAGTTTTCAAGGAACTTATGTCTGATTAGACGTTAATTCCAAGAAATTCAAGGAAAAATATTTGGTAACGTCAATACAACATTGTATGTTTATAGTTTTGGTGCCAACATTTCTGCGAAGATTCTGACCTTTAGGTGACATAAACAAGTAATGATGTCAAACAAACAAATCCACAAGATTTCTTCAACAAGACTGTCTCAATATACTGAGTGATCCAGTAATTAGTTTGAATTTTTTTCTCTTATTAAACTTTTGGCTTTTAAGTTGGGTATTAAAGTTTCGCCTCGAACTGGCGAATTTCGAGAAACTGAAGGTAGATATTGTTTTATTTGAGAATGATTATTTATTTTCAGATATTTTTGGAATATTTTATAACTATTTATAACTCACAGCGAAACATATTCCGCGATTTTGTGTAACGCGCATACTTACAGTAAAAGCTGAATTACACTAAATAACATCGCTGCGGTATTAATTTTTGCGGAAAAATATGTGTGGTATTTAAGAACGCTCTAAATTTTTCGTTATGAAGGACGTGTAGGTGTGGTTCAAGTGAACAATATGAAAACATATAAACATAATTTAATATTAACATATGTCACAAAAAGGATTTGAAGCTTTATAAGTTCTATTTATTATTTGCGAGCGCTATCGATAGCTGGCTGTGCAGTCATCTTCAAGGCTCTACTCAAACTGAACGTTTCATCCTCTTGTTTGTTCTTTTATGCGGTCAGAACGCCTTAGTGCAGGTACTGTAGGTAAATTTGCCTGTATTTGGGTTACATCAGGTAATATCCTTTGTGTTGGACCTTCTCTAGGTTTACCGTTTCTAGGAGAGTGTATTGTTTTGTGTAGTATATTGAATGTTAGGTCTTCTTGTGTTTTGATTTGTATTTGTTCTTGGTTTGGCCGAAAACAGATCCAAAGGTACGACGATCACAAAAAGGCATACATAAACCCAATAATATATAAATCAAACCTCAAAGAACAACAAACTTATTTTTTGTAGCATTCATGGGTCTGAATGTTCATGTTTGAAAGTAGGCAGATGGATTTTTATTCGAATTTTTATCTGAAACAACTTCTTTGCATATTCTCACACATCTAGAGTTTCTACTGCAGTGTTTAACTTTTCTCTTTTATTCAAAAGTTATCCACTTTCTGTATGTTCATGGAGAGGTTTTTCCCAAACAGTTATCTCTCCTAAGAAAAATATGTTTCAATGCAACACAATTTCCACAGTTGAAAGCATTTTTTTGTTATTTCGTCAAAATGGCCGCTATCTTCCAATTCCTAAACAACACACCGTTAAGTATTCCGTTTCAATCTAATTTACCCTTCTAGTGTGTTATTTCATTGGGCGAGTGAAAGAAAATGTCTAGAAAATTTACCATTCTTTTTTATTACGAAGTTAATAAACATTCTAGGATTTTTGAAACTGCTACCTCAAGGACGGAATCTTGTTAATCCCGGTAGCAGTCTCTTGCTTTTAGTCAAATTCTACAGTTTGTTCAAGCTTGTAGATTGCTGATCCTAATCCTAACCCTTCAGTGCGTCATGGGCTTATTTCATCTTATTCCTCATCTCTTTCAATCTGATTTCCTGTACTAGTTTGTAAAGGTCTCGTGTTTAATATTCGTCATATTCTTCTGGACATAATGTAGATTGTCCAAAGATTATTTGCCTCTTGTGCCTTACATTCACATAAAATATGACGACCTGTTTCTGTCCCTATGTTGCAATGTTTGTAGCTAAGGTCTCTGTTATACAGCCTTCTTATATTCAGATGGCCTCCCAATGGGAAATGTCCTGTGAGAACCTCTGTAGTTGGTCTGAGTCAATCCCTGCTTTATTACAGCACTTCTTCCGTTCTCTTCCCAGATGATTCGGGGCCTATAAATATTTTTTTTATTGCCTTGATATCTGAGTATCCTGGCACCCAGTATAGAGTCAATCTAATCCCGTCCTGTTTTTTCAGTTCTTCACGGCATTCAAGTGCAGTATGGCTGTCTTGAATTGCTCATTCCGTTGAAGTATCCCTCTGATATTTCTTGAGCATTGCAAGATGGTGTACCGCCTGGAAGACTGATGTGTAATGATCTGCATAGTAAATACCAGCTGCTGTCTCATGTTCTGTTCTTGTCCCGTCTCTGTTCCAGGTGTTTCTACCGATCATATTCGCGGGAGAACTGTTCATCTTTCTCTCCTATCGAAGTTTGTATCAAACATGTATTTCGGAATTATGTGGTGCAAGAACATTTTAGATGTTAGTTCGTCCATATATCCCGAAATTTTTGTGTGCTTGGTGAATTTTCCAATCTGAATTGACCTGCCATTGTCTCTCACGTTATCACAAGATGTGAAGGAGGAAGATTCAAAGTCATCTACAATGCAGCTGATGATGTGGTTTTCATTGCTCCGTTATTCCCAAAACAATACATCTGGTGATAAATCGACGTATAATGGCTAAATGTTGTACAGTTTTGATTGGCTCGAATGATACAAAGTATATTCAGAAACTAGCGTGATTTGAATTTAAAATTAACCACAGTCATTAACCTCGCTGATATAAATGTCTAATTTTCAATGCCTATCTGTAATCAATCATAAGAATGCAGTATAAGTAAATAGAATGAAATGTTTTGTAGGTGCACCTTTCCGAAAATAATTACTGCGATGCCCATGCCCAAATGGCCTATATTTATTATATCTTTTCATGAGGAATATACATTTAGATTCAATAAACTGTTCAATAAAGTACTGATGTCGAAAACAATTAAAATATATTCTTCCAAATTCGAAGTGAATCTGACTACGAGTTGAGCTTGAAATGCATGTTTGCACTTAGCCTGATACCCATTCAATTTTATTTATTTTTTTTCTGACTTTGCTTTCATTCTCTACTTCTCCTATTACCATATATTATTTTTGACTACAATTTAAAACAACATCTTAAACAACTCGAAAAAACTGGATTTATTATAAATAGCACAGATCATTAACTTCCTGCCGAAACACCGCTTATTCAATTTTTGAAAACCAAGAAAGCTTTGCTTCATTTATTTCCTCTTCTGTAACAATACTTTGGTAGTTCCTATATAGAGAAAATAAATCATTTTAGTTGACTGTTTCTTCGAAAGCTTATTTCGTTATGATTTACTTTGATTCGCAAGTAAAGTAGTTGCTTTACATTTAGGACAGTCAACTAATATTTTTTATTTTCTCTATATTCAGGTGATGCGTCTGCAGAAGAAAAGCGGACCATCGGCGAAGAATGTACAATTTGCGGAAAAACCCTGAGAAATAGGATAACGCTGAGGAGGCACGTTAGAGATCTGCATTATGCTCAGACGGAAGAGTTCTGGTGCAAGATATGCAACCGCTGTTACAGAACCAAAAACAGCCTAGTCGTACACACTTGTAATTACCATCAAAAAAAAGTCAAAACCAAAAACAGTCCGATACTAGAGTGATACAGTGACAACGAGTTTGAATGTGAGTTAAAGTAGATATCTAAGGACTTACTCTAAACCACACTTCGCGAAAATTCTTCATTAAAATATAAACGTTATTTGTTTGGTAATAAGATATATCTCAAAAAGCAGAATCTTGTAACTTCATTAAATAAACCTTGAAAATTTACTCGAGTAACAGTGTTCCAAGTTCCTGAGTTCGCTAACCTAAGACATAATTTATTGAACTTTTGACAACTCCACGGATTTATAGGACCTATTTTCTTGTGTCATTCCTATCTTGTTTTTGAAATTCAGATGGATTTTCATTGCTGCCTGACTGAAGTATCGGAGTATATTGATAATCTCATATCTGTTTTAGCACTCTTATGTAATTCTTGATAAAAATAAAACATATACTACCAATGTTAGTGTATTTGACATCTTCATTGAAGGATAATAAAATGGTAAATATTCTTTCCATCCTAGGAGTTTACTCTGATGTTTCGAATTCCCGGCATTACTACAACTACAACACAATAATGAGTCTTAAAATTTTAGTATACAAAATAATTGAGAAATAGTTTGCGTTCTCAAATAGAAACTCTTTTTGAAGCACATTATATCTCAGTTATAATATTCATCAAATACTTTGAAGAATATTGAGTTTTCTGCAAATGTTCAAATGATATGTTTTGTTCAAGTATTCTGTGCCCAACTATCCAATTGACCTAGTATGCTGACTTCAATTTCCAGGCAGACATCAGCTGGTTGTTAGTGAATGATGATTCCAAGAAAATAGTTTAGAAAGAGCTTCAATCATTACAAATTTTGACATTTTTGTTCTTTCAGAAGTCAAATAACTTTACTTTCATGGTTTTTTTCTATATTCCTAAACTCAAAAATTCCATCATGAAACAATCATGGATTTAATAAGTTCTAAGTCTCCATACTATAAAAAAAGGTTTCCTCTGGGTCTATTGTATACTTCCTTCCTTTGTAGCCAGTTCTTTCATGTTTTTTTTTCTTTCACCTTCAGAAATAATTGTTTAATGTTTGTTCATCATTCGTTGAAATCAATGATACTTGGAGACAGTCAGTTTCCTACTATACTTCGGTATCTAGCATGTTCAGTAAAGTAAATGATGATAATAATAATATGGCGTGACCTTACAAGTGCCGTACTACCATCCTACCGATTTCCGATACGATCGACCAGATCAACAGAAGAGTCTCCAAAAGAGCCTAAGAACATGAGCTTGCCTTCCATAAATCAGATCCATCTTTAAACGTCACCGGGAAACAGGCTTAGAAAGCACTAAAACCATTTCCATCCAAAAAAACTCTCCAGGCCAAGGTAATCTGCAAAGCTATTGAAATTCAAATATTTCCAACTGCTTCAACAAATGAGATGATTCACAAAAATTACCTCATTCATGGAAATCATTACTGTCACGTCATACATCTCACAACATTGCTCACCTCGCTACTGCAAGTCCAATCCCGGTTCCACCACCAACTCCACCCTAGCTTCCACTGCCGAACCGCCCTTCCACTCGTCCACGGATATTAATACTAGACTAGAGCCTGTAGACTCACAGTGAAGATCCGAGTAAACCCGGAAAATACCCAGGCGATAACCATGGGAAGAATACTATCTTCTCCGGACAGAAAAGTGAGAATATCTGGAAGGGAGATCGACTGGCAGGTGCGGGTAAAGTACCTCGGTCTTCTAATAGATCGTAGGCTCACCTGGAACCCGCACTTTATAAGCGTGAAGGCAAAGATCGAGGGTCGGGTGGCAAGCCTGTACTCTCTGATGAACAGACGATCCCAGTTAAACCTAAAAAACAAAGTTGCGATCTACAACACGATGTTCAAGCCTGTCATCATGTACGCTTCAGGAGTCTGGGGACAAGCGGCTCCGTCCCACATCTCCATCTTGGAGACTTTACAAAATAAAATACGGATGATTGTGAATGCTCCGTGGTTCGTGCGGAATGAAGCCACCACAGAGATTTACAGCTGCCTTCCATTCAGCAGTCCATCCAGTCGAAGAATCGGCAAGTTTTATATTGCGCGGAAACTCACGATAATCCGTTAGTCAGGGAAGCTATATGTAGATTACGCTGTAGACGACCTCTCTCGATATAGAAGGCCCCGACACTCTGTCGAATCAGGCCCTCATGTCCTCCGTTAACAGATGAATAATATCTTCATCCATTTCACCCCAGCTAGGTAGGGGTACAGTTATGACCCATTTGTCTCTCTGACGAAAACCAGTCCAAAAAGTAGGGAAGCAAAACTCCAGCCTGATAGAGATCAAGATGACGAGCAGGAAAAATAAAAAAACAGGTCAACAATTATACAGAAGGCCACATTTTGAAATTTTCGTTCGTTAAGTATGAACTTAACGGTATAAATGAGAATTCGTATAACTCCAATATCGACAATTTTGCCGATTCACCTCTCTATTCAAACTAAACGTACATTCATCCGAAAAACAAAATCTGATGTAAGTTGATTCGTTCAGTGAGACTTTCACAAAACTCTATCGAAATCATCTTCGTTCAATTCATGAACTAGTCTGATCTTATATGGTTGAAATTTGTAATTATGAAGGATCCTAAAAACATTTGTACGACTGATTCCTGATTCTTGATATAACTTAGTAATAGATTGCGAATTTTCCATTAGTTCAACGTGCCCTAAAACTGCAGTACAAATAGCTTCATCGTTGACAACTCTTGAACGGTTATGCTTTTTATTCTTAACAGATCCCGTTTCCATAAATTCGTTCAGTAATTCCGAAACGTATTTGTGTCGTACATTTGTTCCTTGATGATTATCATTCAACATACTATTTCCATTCTGGCACTAGAAACTCACTATTTCAATCCGTTCTCGAAGCGTATAAACCATTGCTTCTCAAGAATTCACAAAAACAGAAACACCAATTGTAACTTCACCTGGTAGGTAATCGTTATTGTAGAATGAGACAAATACAAAATGTAGAGAATATCGAATTTAAACTTAACTAGGCAAAATAAAACTATTTTGATGTATACTTCACAAATCACAAAAGTACAAAAGTTCATTCAGGGAGGCTCGTTTTCAACCCAAATGATTTTTAACTTTCAAACATCTGATAATGCAAAACAACTGATCTATTAAAAAAAATTGTGACATGCTCTGGGTGCGATAGGGAAAGTTAGATCAAATGTGAATATGTCAAAATGTGTCTTCTTGTATAGTATTGTTGATGTGTTTTTTATTTTGCCTGAAAATCATTGTTCCAAAAGTTATTCAGGGTGGCTCGTTTTCAACTCAAATAATTTGTAGCTCCCGATCCATAAGCTTTGGACCAAATGTTTTATACTTTGTTGAAATCTGCTCATCATGGAGCATCTGATAATGTGAAACAATATAGGGTGATGCATTAAAAAAAAATTGGTGACATTGCGTGATTGCGATGGGGGATGTAACATCAAATGTGAGTATGTCAAAACGTGTCCGTCTGTATACTATGGTTGACGTGCTTTTTTAACTTTCCTGCGAAACATTGTACCAAAAGTTATTCAGGATGGCTCGTTTCAAATGGAATGCATTGTATGTCACTTCATACAATAAAACTAACTTTGATAAGCCACGCTTCTACTGGGTACCATGCATTCTGAAGAATATCTCAGAAAAACTCATTGTATTGATACATAGAACTTTCATATGAAACCTTTTTTGATCACTGCACTCATTCATCTCAAATTTAAAAATTTTCATCTATAGGATTGCATCAGAAATAATCTCTATCTCAAACCAATTCTAAGCTTTGAAATATGAAGTAGGGTAAACCGTTTGCTTTGATATCTGATGCTGAATCTCCTTCTGTCAATATAAATGTTTGCAAATTTTGATAGCGGACACGAAGTATATTCCCGCAAAACAGTTTCGCATTTACATAACTCTGTTAGCCGTGACCCCTGAATTGAAGACATTGAATTGAATGGCAACATTTTCATTTACATACATAACGATCTTCAGTGATACAGGCAAACATCTGATAAACCTCTGATATGAAAGTACCAGTGAGTTGCTGCTATGGTTATGAATTTGTTTACTGAGAATGAATACATTACCCCGGAGTAAATGAAGGTAGAGACAAATATTAACTCAACTTCGTGAGTGAATATACAATCTTCCTATACAGTTCGATCATTTGGACAGTGTCCAATCTAGAAAATTTTCAACAAATATTCATATTGGTTGTTTCTAAAGTTTTGTCCGTTCAAATGGCATGTGTTTTTGTAGCTCCATATCTCAATAAATATTCATTCATAAATAATTATTGATAGGGAATGTTATACTCTTTACATTGATGCTGATAATTTTTCACCAAATTTTAATTTTTTGTCACTTTTCAGCTTGTTATACAGTGCATTTCTTTAATGTTCCCCCGCTTTTATTTTTTGAACGAGTCAACTCAAAAAATTGAAATCAGGGATGATGAAATTAATGCATGAATACTTTATTTTGAAGTAAAATTGACAGATGAAACTTTCAAGATGGCGACTGGGCGTCATCTGGGAAAAAAGTTAAAGGAAAGGGGGGTCTTGTGACAAGTCATTCTGAAGCTCCTGATGAATACTTCACAACCCTAGAATATGAAGTCAATATCTTCACCTACTACAAAATGGCGGAACATTAAATAATTTCCTCAAGACTACACATTAATATCGATATTTCTAGAAATATCTGTTTTTATCTGCCATATGGCTATTCCAACAAACCGATAGGGTTTGTTAAGTTATTTTTTGTTTATAAAAATGCCAAAAAATGTCAGTAAGACAATGAACATCATTGCTCAGTTACAATATTCTCATTTAGTTTTCGGTTTTACTAGTAGAAGGGTAACACGCCAACAATCTCTAAAATGGCCAATTCTCGTCCATTGGAAGAAAAAATTGAAGCGATTTTCATTTAAGGTGCGACGCGTAACTTTCATGAGACCGAAAGGATTTTTAATGAACGTTTTCCGAATCGTCCTGTCTGTAGAAAATATTTGAGGAAACTTGTATCATAATTCACAACTACCGGTAGTGTACTTAACAAAAAGTCTCCAGGTCAATCATCCATTCCGGACGAATGGCAAGTGCAAATAATTGGTGAGATGGTAGTAAATCCTAAAAAGTCTGCTTATTCCGTCGCGAATATTAGTGAGGTATCTTCTTCTACTGTGTGGAGACTTTTGAAGAGGAATAGGTATCATCGATACAAAATTAAAATGAAGATGATCCTGATCGAAGAAGAGAATTCTGCGAAATCATGACGGAAACCATTGCAAGGCATCCTATCTCCATAATATTTGTTTTATTGACGAATGTACTTTTTTTTCAAACGGCAATGTTCAGGGAAACTGTATTTGAGAATGTTGGAAACTGCTGTTGACCTTCTCATCACTGAAATTTTCGAAACAAATCCTAATGAATTCAATATGGATATTGTATTCCAACAAGATGGGGCACCATTACATTACTCAAGACAAGTAAGAAACTATGTGAATACAACTTTTTCCGATCATTTGATTGGCCGTCGAGGTCCTACAGAATGGCCAGTCCGTTCGCCAGATTTGACGCCTTTGGACTTTTTTTATAGAGCTATTTGAAGAAAAAGGTGTACGAAACTGAACCTGCTTCAATATTGGACATAAAGCAGATAATAATAAATATTTGTAGGGATATTGACCTAACTGTGTTTGAAAATGTTCGGCTGGAAATATTGGACAGGCTGTACGAATTGAGCGTCGAAGTTCTGCCTCTACTACTATCTCCTCAAGCATTTCGATAACTCTTTCACCTGTAGAATCTTCGCCAGGGCTAGGCAAAAACGGTCTCCGTTGACTTCATCAAATCCGGAGCACATAATTTCTATGCTGACAGAATGTTCGACTTGTGTTACGCTGGAAGTAGTGCACTGATTCGAATGACCCTTAATTCAATTGAAATGGATGAGTATTCACTGATATATCACACTTCAGAGTGAAGTCTTATGAACGGACAAAACTTTTGAAACAGCCTAATAGATAGGAGGATATAGAAATTCACAAAATTATATTTATGTAATATAATACTTTCTGATGCACCCAGTTATAACTTTCCGTTGTTAATTTCGCAGTTGCTCATTGACATTGATTTGTCTTGCAGTTGCAGAAGTATGATAACTGTAACAGATTCACATTTTCCTTTCTAAAAAGTGTTAGACCGAAAATATATGAGAGAGAAAGAAATAATTATTTTTCGAAATTATTGAAACTGAAAATATAAGCACCCGAATATTTTGACGATTTAGTTAAAAACAACTGAATATTAAGATGACCAGTATTTTGCACCAGTATTTTGCAGACTTTTCAACCTGTCTTATAAAAAAAGAGTTTTTCGTTTTTGTTGGAACATTGCTCGCGTTTACCCTATTCTCAAAAAGGGCAAAAAAAATCTTCCAAATAACAATAGACCAGTCGCTTTGCTATCAGTGATATCAAAAATCATAAAAGAAAGTCCTCAAGTATTTGGAAGACTTCAACATCTTGAGCGATCATCAATATGACTTTCGGAAACAAAGATCAACAGGCGACCCTCTATCGTATGCTACCTATATTTGGAATAACGCAATCAAGAAACATGGAGAATCAAGAGCTGTTGCGCATTATGTTTGTAAGGCCTTTGACATGAGAGCTTGCTTGCCGAAGTTCGATGCTCTTCAGCTTCCTGAAAGAACGTTTCCTGCAAGTGGCCGTCGACGGATATCTCTAGAATAGTTTCACCATCAACGGTGGTGTTCCCCAGGGATCCATATTGTCTCCAACCCCTCTTTTCATTGTAAATCAACGACATATTGAAAAAACCAAGAATCCAATATATTGTTTTGTTGACGACAGCACACTTGTCTCGTCATTCAATTTGGATTCCAGAACATCGGCTACGGAGGCACATCTTCACCGGCAGCAGGAGGTTGCATATGTCAATGAGGATCTAGAAGTGATTTCGAATTAGGGTAGAAGTAATCAAGTTCAATTCAATGCCACAAAAATCCAGGCATCGGTTTTCTCCAAGAAGATAAAGGTCTCCGAATCGGATATAATAACGTCAGGTCAGACAATTCTGCTTTCTGCTTCGATATGTCTTGGCACAATCATGTCGCTGGAATTGCAAAGGTTGCTTCTCCAAAACTTGAAACACTGTTCCGAACAAGAAAACTGTACATACCTCAGAAACTTTTGATGTATTATAAAGCTCAGATCAGACCTTCTTTGTATGGAGCTCTGCCCTCAAAGAGACCCTGAAGTTGCTGGTTTTCATCCAGAAAAAAGCTATTCGTCTGATTGGAGATACTAATATTACGTGCAACCTTGATAGCCTGAAACATCGAAGAAAGGTTGAAGATTGATCTCTCTCCTGTATATACTTTCACGGAAAGTGTTTAAGTGACTTGGCACATTCGATTCCAACACGCGACAGACTGTGGCTGCTCATCGTTTTGAGGTTCAACTCAGTACACCTTGAACTTCATTGTTTACGAACTCTTTCACTGCGTTTATTTGGAATGAACTTCCTGAGAACATTTTTCCAAATGGATTCAATCTTCAGCCATTCAAATCCAATGTGAATCGCTACTTTCGCACAGGCACCACTCTGGGATCGCTTCAAGGATTTTCCTGTAGTGCTTGTATTTTTTATTTGAAAAAAATAACTAATGAGCATGAAATTCAAAAAAATATAGAATATTTCTTCTGAAACTAAATCTTCCATTGAAAGTATAAAAACCAAATTTTTTTCTATGTAAACGATGTAAAATGTGTCGAGTGAATTAGAGAAACCTGGTTTTGTTGTTTTTTGACATTTTTGTCCAAAAAAAATTTTTTGTTTTTCACGTTTGTTTCAAACTCATATCCATGTATCACGAACGTGCTGTGATTTATTTGAATGGAAATATTTACTGAAATGTTTCATTTTGCTCAGACACCCATATCTGGAAACTGTATTTTTCTTCAAATTAAGAGATATATTTTTCTGAACTATCCATTTTTACCTTGTGGGGCAAAAGTGACATATCCAAAAAAAGTTGTCAGAAAATGCGACTCTGGTACCGAGAAAACCTAATCTTAAAAAATACTTTTTGGTTTTTCACATATTCTGTCAGATTTATTCATGGTAATGTCACGTCTTGCGTACCATCTGGAAGATGTTTCGTTAAAAGTATCACTCTTGATTGTGAAGAAATATGTTTTTTCGGGTATAGCCTACATTTTTGGTTATGATATTTTTTATGTACATTTTCCTTTTTTTTATTTTGAACAATAAATAATGAAATTTGGAACAATCATGAAATACAAATCAATTCAAAGAACTAAGATTATAAAAAAAGGAAAGAAGAAAAAAAAATCACATCAAAGGTGCTGCTTCGTTCCCTCCTGTTCATAAAAGAGGACATATGCCTCATTGCTCACAAGTGAT